>JAYEVK010000442.1:0-177536 GCA_036346275.1 Otatea glauca | reverse complement strand
GAGTTAAGGCTGAACATCGTCTCACCGACTTCTTGACCATTGCAAATTCCAGAATGGAAGTGGGATGATATCAGTATGGATCTCATTACTGGTCTTCCTCGAACCCAGAAGGGGAGTGATTCCATTTGGGTTATTGTCGACAGGCTGACAAAGGTAGCTCATTTCTTACCTGTCAAGACTAGAGACTCTACATTTAAATTGGCAGAGCTCTATGTTTCAAATATTGTGCGCTTGCATGGTGTCCCGAAGACGATTGTGTCTGACCGTGGATCACAGTTCACATCTCATTTCTGGGAACAGCTGCACAAATTGTTGGGAACCAATTTGAAATTCAGTTCTGCCTACCATCCACAGCATCGATGGGCGATGAAAGAACAAATCAGACTCTTGAAGACATGTTGCGGGCTTGTGTGCTGTCTTATAGCACGAATTGGGAGAAGTGCCTCGCATTTGCAGAGTTTTCTTACAACAATAGCTTTCAAGCTAGTCTCTGAGATGTCGCCATTTGAGGCGCTTTATGGAAGAAAATGTCGAACACCACTTTTCTAGTCCGGTGGGTGAAAGATGTTCTTGGTCTGATTTGATTAATGAAGCCCAAGAGCAAGTGGATTTAATCAGAAGCCGGTTGAGGGAAGCTCAATCTCGCCAAAAGAGTTATGCCGACACTCGTCGACGTGACTTGAGCTTTGAGGTTGGCGATTATGTTTACCTTAAAGTTTCGCCTCTTCGTGGAGTTCGTCGATTCCAGGTTCGAGGCAAGCTTGCTCCTCGGTATATTGGACCTTATTGCATCCTGGAAAAGATGGGAGAGAAGGCATATAGATTGCAGTTGCCTACTCAGTTATCCAGTGTGCATAATGTCTTTCATGTGTCGCAACTGAAGAAGTGCCTCCGTATTCCGACTGAACTTACCTAATTGGAAGATCTTGATCTTCAGCCTGACTTAACCTACCGAGAACGTCCGGTGAAAATTCTTGAAGAAGCGGAGCGCCATACTCGAAATAAAGCCCATAAGATGCTAAAAGTGCAATGGAGTAATCATTCGGAAGAGGAAGCGACATGGGAGCGAGAGGATAGCCTTAGGGAAGAATTCCCGGATTTCTTCTAAACCCCTTTTTCCTTTTTATTCACAAATCTAAGTAGATTTACGTAAGGGGGTGGATCTCATGACGACGAGAATTGGAACAGTGAAAAATAAACAGTTTAAGCTTTAATATAAATGGTTTTGAAATTCTAGGTATTATTGCTCCAATTAGAGTTTCTTAGATTTTGTGTTATGGGAAAAAATTTAATAAAAAGGGAAAAACAAAGAAAAGGTAAAAGATGAAAATAAAATTTAGAAAATTTTATCATGAGTCCTATTTGAGCTGGTCATAATGTTTTACCAGTGAGTAGAGTTTTATAAACTTAGGGTCAAGATAAATAAATATGTATCTACTTTTGGCTAAAAACAGTGAACCAAAAAGTAGGAAGAAAATAACCAATGTCATAAAAGCCAAGAAAATTTATATAAATCCCTGGAGATATGATTCACCATTGGTAAAATTTTTATAATTAAATGAACTGAAATAAGCCTCTTAAAAATTCAAATACAGTGGGTCCAAAATGTAAGGAAAACGATTGTCAGAATTTTTATAAAATAATGGCTTATGTTTTTGATTTCAAAATTTTACAGTGATCCAATTATACGGATTTAAACCTCTCCAAAAAGTCTCAAAAATAAATCCTAGAGAATGAACCTGTAATTAAATCAAAAACCGAAACGAAATTTAGAACTGTGGTAGTGCAGTGTCGAATTTTAATAAATCGCCAAAAGGATTTTTGTCTCAAAATTTTGCAGAGACGTGTGACTCTCAGTGAGACTTAGTCAAAAGTTTGAGAAAAAGCTGGGATTAGTTTAGAGCTTAAACAAATCAAATCCGAGCTTTCAGCTCGCCTTGTCACATTAAAATCGTTATTTCACGACAAGTGGGCCCGGCCCTGTTGACTCGTTGACGAGCTGTTCACCGAGGCGAGGTTGTCTCGCCGCCATGGGCCCCGTCCCACATGTCGATCTCACATGCGTTTTGCTCTTCCTTTCTTCTCCCGTCGTCGGCCGAGTCGCGACTTCGCCGCCCTTCGCCCGGCCATCACCGCCTGCGTCCGGCCGAGCTCGCCGCCCTCCACGTCGCGGCCACCTCCTCCTCGCCTGTGCCTACTTGATCCCGACTGAGCCGCTTCGGAGGCGAGGCTGCGCTCGGTTTGTGCTCGACACAGGAGAAGCCGACCGAGGCGTCGCGCGAGGAAACTGAATCCAACGCAGCTAGGTCGCATCCCTTAAGCCCTGAGCCTTTCCTTCACTTCGCAGGTTCATTGCCCCTCTATCCATTCGGTTTTCACTACGCGGAGAGCTTTGTGCTGGGTCTTCTTCCCCGTTCGTCCGCAAGAACCGAAAAGAGGGGAAATCGTCGAATCGGGTGAGTTCTTCCTCAATCCATCGAATCGATTCCACCCGAAGCATCCTGAGTGCCCCAGGTTTACTGATCACACGCTATTTTGGTTCCTTTTTGCTCGTAGCGCCGCCGCACCGCCGTTCTTCTTCCTCACGGCCGGCGCACGGTGGCAGCTCGGTGCAAGCTTTCTCCGACCCAGCCATCCGTGAGTTCGAATCCCCTAGGGTCACTTTAGCTCGCCTAGCCCTAGTTCACCGGAATGGTAGTCGTTAGTCGAGGTTTCGCCGTCGCAGCCATGGCGCCGCCGCACCCTCACGGTGGCGGCCACCTTTCCGGACACCTCCCGGCGAATGGATACCACCCATGGGTGTGCACGGGTGTGCTGGTGCCCATGGTGTCGCCATTCGCGTGTGGCGAGCTGGTTCGCCGGGCGAGCAAAGAGTCCCGGTGCCTGCTGCGGGTCAGCGGCGATGGGACCAGATGTCACGAGGCCCGGGTTTGAACCCAATTTTGGCCTGGGCGAAAGCCGTTTTCTGTGAGCGAAAGCGTATTTTGCAATTTCAGTTCATTTTCAGAAACCGGCCAAAATTCAAACGCTTGTAACTTTTGAATCATCTGGCCAAATTGAGTGAAACTAATTTCTAAATTCGTATAAAATTCTGTAGTTTCTGAATATATAAAAATTTCTGTAGATGAGTAAAATGTGATTTTAGGAAAAATTAAAGAGAAGCTTAAGTGTAAATAGGGTGTTATGAATAAAATATTTTTGGGATGATCCAATTAAGGAAAAGTAAATTTTTATTGAGTCTCTGAGTTATGAGTGTTCCAAATAAACAAAATTTTTCCATGATACCTTATTATATATCATGTTTACTTAAAAATGGATATTAAGCATGAAAAATGAAATTGAGTAAATGAAAGATAGGACCAAAATTTGAATGTTTAAAAGTTCATTCTATTTAGGTATGTATCATGGGGAGTTGCTCATGTGAAAATACTTAGGGAAAAGTATTTGTGATAGTTGTTCAATTAAGAAAAACAATACTAGTTATAACCAAAATAGATGTAATTGGCTATGAACAAGTTCAAAATAACTCAAATTCACTTTTAAAATGTTTTTAAGATCATGCCCTGATTTCAGGAAGAAAATGGATAAAAGATGTTGAATAGTTTAGTAATGAATGAAAATGAAAAATTGAAAGGTTATAAGTTAGTTTTTATGTTCATATAGCCCTTTTCAACATATGATAAAATGGATTATATGAATAAGGAAGAATGTAAAAATGGTATAGAAATACTTCAAAAAGTATAATCTAGTAGATTCTGGGAAGAGAATGACATTTTGTTAAGGTTTGTATGCAAAACAAGTTAAGGGAATGAGTCTACTTTTTATGTTTTGCTGAATGATTGAAACAATCAAGCTTTTTCAACCATGGGTAAAATAACTCATCCAAGTAAGAAATTTTGGAAGAATAGTGTAGAAATGATAACAAAAGTTTGTTCTGTCAGATTCCAGAAAAATATTCTGTTTTAGAGCTTTGTTTCACTTAGTTTCCATAAGTGTAATAACCTTATGTGATATGGTTTAATCCTCCTTCCTTAGCCAGTTTTGTAGCTAAGTCTAGAATTCAACCAAGCCTTTTCATCAATAGTTTTCAAGTTTCATCCAAACCCTAAAAGCTAAAAGAAGTTGTCAGATTTGATAATTAAAGTATGCTCTAGCTAATTCAAGTCTTACATTCTAATTTCTATAGTTAATGCACATCAATCTTGTTAGGTTTATAACCCTAGATGATATAGTTTTTCAGGTGCTCTCTTCTTGGAAATTTTGAGAAAAACCAGAGAAGCTCTGTTTTCTTTGAGTGTAGCATCCTCCAAAGAAGCAAATGATCAATCAATTCTTTCAAAACAATTTTAGCATCTATAATTCGATGTTTAAATTCAAATATGTCATGAATAGCGATTTACTGTTTGATTCAAATTGTGTTTACCTGCTTATCTGCATGCTTTCTTTTGCCATTTGGAGTTTGTCGATATCCTCTTTTTCTTCTTGTTCGCAACGCAGTAGAGACCGACATCATCGAAGAAGAAGAAGACGTGCTCGCAGATCCAGATTTTATTCTGACGTGATTTGCAAGGCAAGCAACTCCTTGATCACGTTGAGCCCGATAATTCACCTACTATATGTTGTTTTTGCTTATGTACAGTGCATCCGGATAATTCTCCTAAAAGTGCTATTTTGGGTTAGAACTGTAGCTAATCCTGTAAATTATGGTTTGTCTCAATCAGTATGGACTTGTGAACCTTGTAAACCTTAGATTGAGCTAGGCATACTTAATGTCATGTTTGGGTATAACCGCTAGCATAATAATATTCTGCTTAAGTCTCTCGTTGGTATTTTCATCTTTTCAACCACATATGATCTTTTGGGAACTGGTTGATGATAATTTGCTAAAACCCTCAAACGAAACTATGTTTTGACGCTGGTGGTTATTTGGCGCTAGCCGTTGTGCAAAAGGATTTGCACGTAGCTAGGTGGAGTATCGCCTGTCGATTAAGGACCGAGCAAATGGGATGTTGTAGAACCATGTTTCGTGCAACCACAAGGGCTTGTATGGGCGGGTCTTAGCTTAATAAGTTATTTAGATTTGGCTTTGCATCTATGGAAGGCGGGAGATTGCACAGCAATCCGGTCAGTCTGCTGTAGGGGTTTCTACATACCAATGCAACGTGTACGCCTTGCCCCGACAGACGTGGTGTGTGTGTGATAAATGTGGATCCACGGCTTGGGTGAGTGTCTCTGTCTTGAGCGAGGGTTAACGTCCCGGTGGTGTAAAGCCATGTCTAGATAATGTAACTTTGTATGATCTCCTTGCCGGCACAATCAAGGAAGTGTGTTAACTGGCCTGGCAAAAGAGGTTGATCATTCCTTGTGGGTAAGTGTACACCTCTGCAGAGTGAAAAATCTGATCGATTAGCCGCGCCCGCGGTAATGGGCACTTGGGGAAAATCCTCCCAATGCTAGAGTTTTGGTGATTCCAAAATGGGTTGGGCTTTTAGAAACTGTTCTCCAACCATCTTTTGTGTCAAAGGATCGACACCGGGGTTATATGCAGTCGGGTAGACTGGGTTGAAAATCTGGAATATTTGCTTACAATTTCTGTCTTTCAATTACTTTTATTAAAATGCGAATGTTGCAATCTATTATGCTTATTTACTTTAATGTTTTCATTCAACTGCAAAATAACCATAGCCTGTCATTTGCTCAACCTGCATAATTACTTAAATGCATCTGTGAACCAATATAAGTCTTGCTGAGTACCAATGTACTCAATCTTGCATCTGCTGTCTCAGAGGAAGAAGATTGCGATCTACCGGACGACGCTTTCTTTCAGGCAGGTCTCGGGGGTTTTGACGATAGCCTCTTCTAGGTTGCCTAGTCAGTGCCTTAGGGTTTAGTGGGCAACCACAAGGTTGTTTGGAGTTTTAGTTCCTTTTTGGTTTCTGTTTTATTTCCGCTGTTAAAATGGTTTAAATTTGTACTGAAGTTTGTATAATTATTCAGTTATTTAAGATCTTCTGTATGTTTGCGTGTATGATTTTGATACAAATGTTGTAAACATGTGAGTGCTAGCTACTGATCCAGGGAATAGCACAGTAATTACATGGAGTTTCCTGTTCATCAGAACGGGGTCTCACAACTTTGCACTTTCATAACAGAGGGTCTAGTTATTAATTTCCCAATGGCACATGCAAGGCACACAAAATCTTCATGATTCCGGAAATTCTTAACATTGATGCCATGACCTTGTGAGTTGTTCACTATATTTCTCATCATTCTAAGACCAAGATGGCCTAATCTACCATGCCATAAAGAAAATAACTCAGAGCTTCTAAAAACAGTCTTCAAGGAAGTATACACTTCGGGTGCATGAATATTCGTGTAGTACAACCCAGATTCATATGAGGGACATTTTTCTAATACAATTTTTCCACATACCGCGTGCTTCACAATGCACAGGTATTCTTTGCCATTTTCTTCATTGGTTTCTACATGAAAACCATTGGCGCGGATGTCTTTGAAGCTTAAGAGAGTGCGCGTTGATTCAGGGTACAAAAGGGCTTCTTCGATTACCAAAGTTGTACCCATAGGCAATATAATAGTGGCTCTTCCTGAGCCTATTACATATGAATCGCTTCCTGCGATCGTAGTAATCTTTCCAGCGTTCTTCGTGATCGACTAGAAGCATTTAGACTCTCTTAAGATGGTATTTGTTGTGCCACTATCAACAATGCATATCTCTTCCATTTGGGCGCTACACGATTTCTAGATACAAGAAATATAATTCTAAGCAGATAGAGGCAAAATAATCCAAATATTGCTTGCAAATTTGAAGAATACTGGAATAAAGAATAAATTGCATGTTTATTCATGAAAGAAGTATGCTCTTCTAGAGCTTACAATTCATTATTCAAAGAAAAATGCTAACAACCATAATCTAAAAAAATGCATTAAACAGAATCTGTATGGACATCTCCATGATTTCAAAATTCACGATTCACAATGCCGGACATATGCATGATTTCAAAATTCTGACATTAGATTACTGCGTGTAATCTAATAGAAAATGGTTGTAAAAGCATAAAGTGCAGAAAAATAAATTGCTATGCATTGCAGAATATAAAATTGTGCAATGAATTCAAAATTCATAAAGAATATTCATAAATCCAGAGAAATAAAGCTAGAAAAATTAAAAAAAGAGCCAAATAAATCTTCTTGATTTTTCTGGCAATTTTTCAAATTTTTCTGCAAATTTTTTTTCTTTCTTTTCTTCTTTTCTTTTTCTTTTCTTTTCTTTTTCTTTCCATCCGGCCAAACCGGCCCGCTGGGCCTTGCCCTGTTCCCGGCCTGACTACACGCGCGGCTAGGGTCTCCCTAGCCGCCGCCGCCTCTTCATTTTCTTGCCCGTGCCTCACTTCTTTTCTTCGCTCCTTTCGCCCGCACGCCTTCCTCGGGACGCGCAATGGCAAAGACGGCATCGGCCGGGCGCTGCACGGCGGACCAGCTGCTGGTGCGGTGGCGCCGAGCGGCCGAGGGCGCGCGCGGCCCAGCGAGGGTACGGCGTGAGCCGGACGCCGGATTCGCGGCGGCGGCGAGGCTGGGGCGGGCGGGCTACGCCAGTGCGTCGCGGCCGGGAAGCCCGTGCGGCGGCGGCGGCGTAAGACCGGCGGCTTCATGCGCGCACGGGCGAGCGAGAGCGGCCGAGCGCGCGCCGCTGCCGCACGGAGGCGATGAGGGCCGAGGCGCCGGAGCGTGTTGGCGGCCGGCCGGCGCGGCGCAACGCGCCGCGGCGCGGGCGGTCGGGAGGGCGCCGCGGCTTGCGGTCGGAAACATAGCGCCGACGATGCGGTCGGCCGCGACGCGCGCCGCTGCGTCGGCACGCTGGTGACCGCGGCGCGCAAGCCGTGGTGTCCGAGGCGCCGATGCAGCCGGCCGGGCGAGCCGAGTCGGATCGGCAATGGCGCGACCGCGGCGGGTACCGGCGTGCACGGCGGAGCTTTTGCGCTGGCCGAGAAGGCCGAGGCTGCGTCGCCGAAGCCATCGACGGCGGCGGCTTCGAGTCGGGCGGGTCAACGCGACGTGGGCGGGCCGGGATGCTGGGCGGCGTGGCGGCGCGGTGGCGTCTGCGAGGCCAGGCGGCGACACGCGACCGAGACAAGCGCGAAAGGTTTCGACATGCGCTTGTCGATTTTCTTTTTCATTCTGTCTTTTCTGGATGTTGTGGCTTCATGCCGAGTAGCTTCGTGCCGAGTAGCTTCGAGCGTAGCTTCGTGCCACGTAGGATAGATGCATGCATAGAAAAAGAACCGATTTGATTGAATCGCTAGTTCCCACCTTTTCTCACCTTTTCAATCTGTTCGTCGGTAGAGCTTCGTGCTAATAACGTGTTAAGGAACCTCGCTATCGAATAGCCCGGGGTTCCCGAACAGATCTAAATTGGAGAACAGAGAGAGAGAGAGACACAAGTATATGGGAAGCGACGACGGAATTCTTTATTGCTTTCTGATTCTTGTACATAGGGGGGACCCCCCTCCTCCTTATATAGCGCTCGCCTAGGGTTTCGGCTAAGGGACCATCATGGGCTTTCCATTGGGCCACGTGGTTTCCCAACATAAAGCGCCACTTCTTTATTGGAATTAGCACGTTCTCGCTGAATCTTTAGTGTTGACATTCTTTTATTATGATAAATAGTAGCATCTTTTTATTGTCACTACTTTTTTTCTCTCAAAGGCACTCTCGTCGCAACACTTGTAGCCACACCCTTCACCCAGCTTTCCTCGTGTGTTCCTTTCCCCTCAAAATCAAAATAGTTTTTGTTTTTCAGTTTTCCCCCAATTGTTTGTAATAAGAATTATTTTTTAAACGATTTCAAAAGTTTTTGTATCGAAAATTTTTGAACAAATAGTTTTTGAATTGAAACTTTTCTTACCAAAAGTATTTGAATTGAAAGTTTGAAACTTTTTTATTTGAATTTTTTCGATTAAAACCTTTTAATTTGAGAATTTTCAATTTAAGATTTTTTAGTTGAAACTTTCTAATTTTAAATTTTTTTATTTAATTTTTTTTGGGTTGAAACTTTTGATTTAAAATTTTTCGAGTTAAAACTTTCTAAGATGAAATTTTTTGAGTTTAGTTTTTTTTAAAGTTGAAACTTTCTATTTAATATTTTCAAAGTTTAAATTTTCTAATTTTATAAATTTTGTGTTAGAGAAAATGGAAGAGAGTTGGGGAAGTGAGTAGGGAAGAGGGAAAGTAAAAAGGTGAGAGTGTCCTTACATTTTTAAGTTTGAGAGTAACTTTAAACTAATCATACCCCTTGACTATTATGGCCTATAGGCCATAGATTTAGAAACCGGATAAGGAAAAATAACGGATCTTGTATGGTATCGTTTATGGGTTTAAAATTGGTCAAATTTTGCGAGCCAAAATTTTAAATGTTCTACCGATCACTACTACAGAACAACACATCACTACCGGTTCCAAAATACCATCACTGCCGATCATTGGTGCTGGCAGTGATACTCGGGGATTATCACTGCCGGTTCTGCCTATAACCGGCAGTGATATTGAACTATGACTGCCGAGTCAAACCAAAATCCGGCAGTGATGATAATTATCACTGCCGATTATATATAAAACTGGCAGTGATATCGAACTATCACTGCCGGGTTATACCACAATCCGACAGTGATATATACATATCACTGTCGGTTTTCCCCAAAAACCGGCAGGGACAAGCCGTGAACCAAATATTTTTATTACATATTTTTTGTGCAATATATATATTTTTATACAATTGTAATCATAATTCAAATATATTAAATTAAGCATCACAGTATTTTGTTTTTACAATGATTTGTTTACAAATGTAGTTCGACTACATCTCATCTCATTCACTTTGATTTTGCACTGGCTACAGTAGAAGGAGTCGAGGTAGGCATATCACGGGTCTAGATCGAAGGAATGAGGGCGATGAGGCTACTCGTGGAACTCGCCGTTTGGATTGATGACATCATCATGAATGAATCCGGCGTTCTGTTCTTGAATTACTATAATTTCTGTCAGTAATAACTTATTGGTTCTCAGTTTGGAGCGCTGTTATTGAAGAAAAGAGAAACCTTATTAATGATGATATATGTTAAATGAAAAAAAGGTAGGCATCAATGTGTAATTATGTACCATGGCTTCGTTATAGCCCACAGTCTCTATGACAATTGAATGTAAATTTGTACATACATAGTATGCACATAAATTGTTTCCCGAGTCCTGGCTCATACATGGAAAGTCGATTACTATTTCAAAATGTTTCTTGTAGGGACGATGCCGAACACTTTTCTTGCAGTATCGTCCGAATGCCCTGTGAATGATTTTGAATATTAAGTAAACTTAAATGAAGTAGAATGGAATATTGCTAGAGCAATAACGCAACGATCGAGTTTACCTGTTCAGCATGTCCTAAAAGTCTTGATATAGATTAGTTGGTTTTCTCCTAAAGTCCAAGACAAAAATCCTGCTAGCATCTAACTAGATGACGAGGAGGACCCAGTGAAACCTGCACATATATGTCAACATAGTCAATTACTCCAACATCGTATGTGTTACGTAAAAATAGTAAAACGATATTAGAAGTAGGGAAATACATACTTAAAGTTATAGTGTAAAAGTATGGAGGTATTGTATTGCAGCTTCAAAAAACTATTAAATAAATAGTCTTCATTGTAGTGTGGATTGTCCGTTACAAGCTTCTCGTTGACAAGCCCCGGATCTAGGAATGCTAGATTGTCATTGTCATTTCTTCTACATATCTGTATCTCCATTCTACATGAGAAAGAAGTCAGACATGCAATTAAACAGTACAAGAATGCACAATAATATATGTAGAGACTTACAAAGTCCACAATCTAAGTATATTCACATCCAGGGCATCTTGTTGGTACAACATATACAACTCCTCGAAATTCACCCAAAAGATGTTATCCCCATTGTGGAAATCTTGCTCCGCGTATCGGACTGCGAATGCCTCCATACCATCGTTGGACTGCTGCATGTACCGCTGATAGACGCACCGCAGTTGTGTTGTTAGGTGGTCGAAATGAGTTGGTTCAACCAACGGTTTCCCCATAAAGAACTTCCACCTTAGACCTTGCTCCTGAGCATCTCGTTGAGTAGCATCTGCCTGAGCATCCAACCTCAACTCATCGGCACTAGCTGTCTTCAAGTATTGCTTTCTGGATATGCGCTCGTAGTCCGACATTTTGCAAGGTTCAGAAGTTTGCCCCGTCTTTTGCACTTTTGCCATACTCAAGAAAAACTTTTGCGCGTTAGCATCAACTTTAGTCTTCTCAGGTGATGGCACCTTTTTAAAGTGAGATGTTACACTCGCGCTTACATGCTTTTTTCTTTCTTCTTCAGTCATCTCATCTGGTAATTTCTTCTGGGATTGTCCTTGCTACACAAATGATTGAGATTTGTTCGAGGACAGTGCTGACTCCCGAGATGATGCTGGTGTTCGATTCTTTTCAGATTTGGGTGAAGGAGTTGGACTTTTTCTGGTTGCTGCCGGCGGAGGAGTTGGACTTTGTCTGTGTGGTGGCGACTAGGTCGGGAGGTCTCTGTGTGGAGAGCGTGGCTGATCATCATCTTCGTCGTCCTCATCATCGGAGCCAAACTTTATCAAGCTCTTGCACCATGCGAGGAAGCTATGCACGTTTTCTCCTAGTTTTTTGTTTCCGTCCTCGCCAAGGATCTCTACCTCCATTTTACGGTATTGGCGGACTACACTGTCCACTTCGACTCACAGCGAATCCTGCGGTATCGGCGCGATTGCAAAAACTCAGACTCTGGCATGGCCAAGCCACGCTCACCACCTTGATGGTAATGCCATGTGCGGACAAATGTAGCTTGCACGGTGTCAGTTCTTTGATGTCATCCACAGGAAAATGGAGTCCATGCTCTTCGGGAATCCTTGTGGACGCGCAACTGCTCTTAGTGCACCAGGACTGATGAGCTCAGGGCTTTCACCGGGTGACGGTCATGAGCTGAGAGCTTTCTGTACTGATTGCTCTACAACCTTATCTAGTTCCGCTCTCTGTTCCTCTAATGCTCTCGCCACAACATCTTTTATTTGACGGTCTAGTTGATCTTCTCTTAATCTCTTTGGACGCTTGTACAACCATGCGTCTGCTGGGAAGGCTTCTTTCCACGGCACCAAACCAACTCCTCGGGTGCGACCTGGATGCTCCTTGTTACCCAAGGCTACGGTTAGCTCGTCATTCTCCCTTTGTGGCCTGAAAGATCCTTAGGAAGACTGCATGTGAGCATCTGTGATTCTGCGTGACACTTCTTGCTCTCTATCGCTTCTGAAGCTTAAGCTATCATCATCCGAGATAGTAGCATCCCTCCCAAGCAACCAGTGCTTCGATCGTTCGCTCAAGGCGGCCGTCGCAGGAATGACACCCTTGCGGGTTAGTTCTTCTTCGGACCAATCCCATGCTGGTATTTTCTTCACGTACCCTCTTATTCCTATTGTGTGAGGGTGAATATTCTTATTCGCGTTGCCTTGTTCCTTTGACTTACTATGTGAGCTTCTTCAGACCTCTTGTACGCCACAAAGTCCTCCCAAAACTCTCTTAACTTTGGGTACATGTCAAAATTCGGCATTTCATCCTTCTTCACATAGTTCTTATTTAGTGCCATCTTCCAATTCTTCCACGCTGTGCACATGATGCATAGTGCACGTTTCTTTGCAACCAGCTCGATCCCTTGGGGGAACTGGAACACTTGTTTTAGCTTGTCCCACAACGAGTTCTTCAGGTCATTGGGAACCACCCATGGGTCACCTCAGCGGCCAATCCATGATCTGTAGCTGATGGGCACATCATCCCTAGCAAGAACACCGCATGCTGTCCTGTACGGCCCCAACGATGACTCGGGTAGAGCAGGTTCCCCGACTGCCGAGAGCTCCACTATGTTAAAAAGTCCCTTAGGCATCTTGTTCGGACCACGACTTGCGCACTGCCTTCCTTGATCAGACGTCTGAGCCTGCAATTTTATCTTCTTATTAGTCGTCTGGGCCTACAATATTTTGGGAACCACAATGTACTAAAACTTTACCTCGCCTACGTTAGTGACGTCAGGTTGGTCCATGGTAGGATCCTGCAAGTTCAGGTAGGACATTGGGCTATGGTTCAAGCTACTCGTTCCTCCTTCGTCCATATTTGAGGGCCCAACTCTCTCCAGCACTTGTCCTTGGTCAGAGGCTATTCCTAGCAAGTTTATCGAAAATTTCAAATTAACAAAGTCATTTTTGAAAGACACATACAAATGAAGATTGGCATAACGAATGAACATAGATGTAAAAGCATTTGAGCGTACGTATTCAGATGCAAAACAAGTTCTAATTAGGATCTTTTTCTAGACTATGGTAGTATATATATCCCTACGAGTGTTTTAAAGTTAGTCCCGTGATATTTTGCACTTATTCGAGATTGTTTTCATATATATTATCATTAAGCCTTAATATGGATTATCATTAAGGCTTAAACTTAGAGGCAGTAGCAGATCGACCTAAGTCATTTTCTCTCCTGTCTTTCTCAATTTCAATTTCTCCACAAATTGTAAAATTAAAATACGGCTAATATTTATTGAAAGAGGGAGTACTCAATAATAATGTACATAACAATCCCTGAACTTATCAATTCTAAGAAATAAAATTAATACACATATTTGAAAGACACATACACATCTTTAAAGAACATGTACACATATATATATTTTGATCTTTATACACATACATCTTTGAAGGATACATACACATATACATCTTTTTTTTGAATCTGCATGCTCCAAAATAATTTGACCATGAACACAAACATACACATACACATACACATACACATACACATACACGTACACATACACATACACATACACATACACATACACATACACATACACATACACATACACATACACATACACATACACATACACATACACATACACATACACATACACATACACATACACATACACATACACATACACATCCACATCCACATGCACATGCACATGCACATACACATACACAGGATATATACACATACATCTTTGAAGGACACATACACATATACATCTTTTTTTCGAATCTGCATGCTCCAGAATAATTTGACCATGAACACAAATATACACATACACATACACAGGATATATACACATACAGGATATTATACAGGCTGCCGAAAAAGCTGAAATGACCATGCTGTTTGCACGTTTGCGGTCCAGTTTTCATATTCGAGATATTTTGCACTTATTCGAGATTGTTTTCATATAGATTACCATTAAGCAAGGGAATGCCATTTCGTGATATCAATTTAACGACAAATACATAACATGTGTAGAGCACAAAATACATCTTTCAAGGATACATACACATAGAGCTTTCGAGGATACATACACATACATCTTTCGAGGATACATACACATACATCTTTCAAGGATACATACACATATACATATTTCAAAGACATATATACAGTAAGAAACTACCTAGATTTGTACATTGACACAAGCATAAGCAGTAATGGTTTTGGAATCCACAAAAAAAGAGTAAAAAAAGGGTTCTGCCTCCGTGTATGATAGTAAGATAATTATAACATATTACTCTTTGTAACAGAAAACATATGGGCAAGAAATGACATGAGCTGCCGTGTACTAATTGAAGACAAAAGTAGATTAGCATATAGAATGTCATGGTTCAAAAGTAGAAATGATACCAACAATCCAATATACACTCATTCAAAGCTACCAGTGATGTTCAAACCTAGTAGGGCACTAGCACCAATCAAACCTGTTTATATGAAAACTAAAACAACATAATAAGATGTGTAAAAAGAAAAGAATAAGAAGATTCAAGTAAAAGTATAAAGCCCTTTCACTAGGATGCAAGTCAAGGAGCCTCGACGCTGAGGACATCCCTTAAGTGCGACCGATTTTTTAGCATTTCATATTGGCTGTCTTGCGTTTCTAATAAGTTGGAGGGTGGGACTCAAACTCATAGGTCTTATTTCTCTCTGAATAGTCTATTTCAGATTAATGAATGACCACTTAAGATACCTTGTGGAAATGTTTACTACTCTTCCAAACAGAAAACATACAAATACATCATCTAGTTACCTAAGATCCACATCTCCAATAAAAAAAGTTACCTAAGATCAAAAGGTTATGCAAGGGAACAATGTACCATTCTGAGTATGTGACAAACATAAAATATTAAAGTAAAGTATGGTTGATGAGTTTTGTATAACTACACATATTTAAATTTTTATTTTTTTAGGAGAACAATGATGGACAGCTAATAGAACAGAAAACATATCCATATGTTGACAGACTACTTCCCTAATGTTTTACAATTTGGCCACCACCACAAAGGGAACATATCTAAGGGGCAGCTTATGCCTAGGAGAACAAGGGCCTGGCCCTAATCAATCGTGCAACAAATATAATGCATGCGAGTTCAACAAGACATAAAATATTCTTCAGCAAAGCTTACTACATCATGTTTTATGGAAAAAGTGGACTAATCATAGACAGAAAAAAATGAATTTTGATTAACAACAAGTGATGAATTATATGAATTAGATGTAGTCATAGACGGTAGCTCTTCGGCTCAGTCAGCCCACCGGTGAGCGCGAACAGCGGCGGGTCTTCGGAGGACTCGGGAGGGAGGAGGAGGGCACGGGGAAGGGAGAGAAAGGGCTTCACCTCAGTGGGGATGCAACGGAGGAGGAGAAGGTGGTAGTGGGGAGGCCCGAGGCGACGGCGGGGAGGCTCGATGGGGGCGAAGGTAAAGGTGGTGGTGGGGAGGCTCGAGGCGGTGCAGAGGCGAAGGTGACGGCGGGGAGGCCCTAGGCGGCGGTGGGGAGGCTCTATGCGGGCGAAGGCGCGGAGGTGAAGGTGGCGGAGATGCAAGTGACAGGAGAGGGTTTCGGTTGGGCGCGACAGTGATATTTGTAGGGGTCGACTATCACTGCCGGGTCCGCACGAGAATCGACAGTGATAGTATATCACTGCCAGGTCATAAAGAGAGCCGACAGTGATAGTGGCCTTATCACTGCCGATTCTACTAAAACCCGGCAGTAATACGAAGTATCACTACCGGGGTTAAAGAGAGCCGACATTGATAGTGGTCTTATTACTGCCAGTTCTACTAAAACTCGGCAGTAATACGAAGTATCACTGTCGGGGTTAAAGAGAGCCGACAGTGATAGTGGCCTTATCACTGCCGGTTCTACTAAAACACGGCAGTGATTAAAAAATTGCTATAAATAATTTCACAAAAATGTACAAATTCACACAAATAATTAAAAAATTGCTACATGGATATTTACATAATGAAAAAAGGTTGATTTATTTTAAGATTTTGAAATAATAAAAAATTGTTAGATGGATATAGTCAAAATATATCCTAATTACTTACAATTATATTGTTATTTGCAATTATATGCTTATGTGATGTTTGATTTAATTAATTGTAGATGGACCGAAGGTGGATATATAACACGGACCGTTGCGGCGCAGAGTTCTTTAATGGTGTGACTTGTAACAATTCACACAAATGCAGTCAAATCCATTACTTCATATAATACATTAATTGTTACACATGAGAAAATAAACATGTCGTTCGTACAAAAGAAAGCATATCTTTAATTTGTACAACTAAGCTACGATTCAACCTTCGTTATGATCGCGGCGTACGTACGTAGCTTCCTCACTCTCTTCCATGAGACTAAGGTCAACGTCCTCTCCGAAAGGAGGAAGCTCATCGAATTGGTTGTATTCTTCCTCGTCGATAACATTCTGAACTCCGACAATCCTTCTTTTTCCTTGAATAACCACGTGGCATTCTTTATTAGCCGGGTCAGTTACAAAGAAGATTTGTGTAATAAAATTAGCAAGTACGAATGGTTCTTCCCTGTATCCGATGAGTTTGAGGTCCACGGTAGTGATACCGTACTTGTCGATGTTAACACCCCCTAGAAGTCTGATCCATTGACACCGAAAGAGAGCGACATTCAAAGGTCCATAGTCAAGCTCCCAAATCTCTTCTGGAAAGAAGAAACTGTTTATCGGTGTTCATTCATGCTTAAGAGCTGTGTTTTCCATAAAGGTTGGGTATGTGACCCACGAGGATGTTTAAGACGTTAAGAGTATGATGAGTAGTTAGCGCTTCTAGTTGATGTGGGTTACTGATTCTGTTAAAGTGGATTTGTTGGTTGTTTAAAGACAACCTAATTTATTGTGTGGAATAGATGATTAATCGAGACGGTATATGATCTAAAGTGAAAGTTGATTAGAATTATGCAAGGTGTTGTGAGTTATGGGATTAACGGGAATTCCGAGATTTGTATTCCTGAAAAGCTAGTATTGATCACGATTGAGAAGGTCTAGAATCTTCTGAGCGACAAATTGGTATAGCAAGGTTATGGTGTAAAGACATGAGGGTTGTTGGTTTATATTACTTGGGTCAATTAAATTGTGGATTGACAGAGTGACTTGATCGATGTGTAATCAAAGTAGAGGGATATGGAATGAGTGTATGAAAGGTTAAATTTGTCCTTGACAAATGTCTGTCTGGGCTCCGTATTTATGAAAGATGCCTAGGGGAGATCGTATTGAGTGGTTAGAATTATTTATTGGTTGAATGAACTGAAGATATTAAATATGTAACTTAGGGATTGTGCGAAAGGGATGTGTTGATTTCGCCGAGATAAGTGCTGATGACATGTGTTTTAAGCTTGGAATAAACAGGTTGTATGAAGAATGGTTTGTGTTGGTTAGTAGACCAAAAGAAGGTGTTGGCACGCGTCTTATGCTTAAGAGTGTAGTACTTTTCAGGATTTGGTGAATATGACATCCTTAATGGCTAAGAGTGGGAATACGCGAAATGGTAGTATTCGAGTCGAACCTTCTCTTAAAGGTTCCTGGACTCAATTGAGTGTATAATTTTCTGGGAGTGCCTGCCTTTTGGGGTTATGGCGTCCTAATTAGTGGGCAGTAGAACTCCCCCAATTCGTTTGCATTTTATCGACTTGCGGAATTGGTTTTGATGGTCGAAAATGAGGATGAAAGGGTAATTGTGAAGTAATCATTTGATGGTTTTTGGGGTATTTTATTTCATTGGTCTATGCCAATCTTTGGTTTTGGCTAAGCTGGTTAGCTTATGTTATGAATAGGGGTTTTGCACTCAAGAGTATATGAAGGGATTGTGCTCTTTCGCGTGCAAACTGAACTATATTTGGAATCAACATTTAAAGGAAGCAAATAGACATAATGGGTTGTGCTGGAACCTCTTGAGTTAAACACTTAATTTGTAACCCTATTGTGACTAGAGTTGGATTCAATTGAAAAGTGTGTATGGGTTTGCGAGTGTTTCAAAGGATGAAACTTATGATCGTTTCATAAGTGACAGTGGATATCTGATAGGTGTTTTGCTTTGGTAAAGGCTTGATGTTTGCTTTTGTGAAAATGAGTCGCCTCCATAAAGTTTCGCGCGGTGTTTCTTTTCCAATGGAGTTTTCCCCGAGGTAAAGCTTGGTGCCTTGGTTTTAATGTGTTGGTCTTGGATTGAGTGGTTAAAGGGAATCGAGATTTCCTTCGCTCTCTAGCATGAAAAACAAGATGGAATAATTTCTGGTAATTTGGCTATGCTATGTGAGAGAATTGAGTTTCCCTTTCCCTTTGAGAGGTTTTGCTTCAGTGAAAGCAAGTTGGATTGTTTTGGTTATTGAAAACTTCTATCAAAGATTTGAGTGGAGTTTCTTTCTTTTAACTGAGCGCTTCCTGATGCGAATTGTATCGCATTGATTTGAGATTTGAGTTTTCCTTTGTGACTTGACTTAGGAAAGAAAAAGAGTGATCTCTAGATGTTGTCGAATTCTTTCCAAAGAGAATTGTAGAGCATTGGGTTCAAGTTGATGCAAGCGGTGCTTTTGATTCAAAAGAATTGTACTTCTTTTGTATTCTAGCCTGGGTTGAGAATATAAATGTTCATGGTATATTGTTGAGTGTACTAAAGAACTTTGCTTCTGAGCTTGGTTGGTTGAGTGAAAGATTGTGAGGGTGAGACCCTCGTAGGGAAAGAACCGATTGTTGTTTGGTAATGATCTCTGGTCCTAGCATGGGCTAGGCGTTAACCATTAGCGGTTAAGAGTGGAGTATGATGGAGGTTGTTGATGTCTTGGTTCAATATTTGTTGAGAATATCTTGGTTGTAAAGAAGGTGATAGTGATTCGATATAAAGTGTTTGATTGTGAGCATGTAATTTAGTTAGTTGTCCCCGGGTGTGAGATGTGCCTGGGAGAAGATGGAATAAAAACATATCGTGGTTTGTTATTGGGAAGGAAAATTATGTCACAAGTGGGCTAATTCCTTCGAGAGCATTGGTCGATTTTGAGTCCTGGTGAAAAAGGTCGAACAATTGGAAAAGATGGGGTTTTGTGTAATTGATTTGTAGGGGTTCAAATTTGGAACCCCAGCTGACCGTTCGAATACTAATGGTTAAATGCTTGTTAAGGGGATGTGTCTCGCGATGATTGTGTCATCTTGAGTTTGATGAATCATTCTAGAGCGGTAGAAAGAGGAAGTTAGAGCTCTATTGAGATTAGAAATTAATACCCTCTTCTGTTGAGAAGAATAATCGAGTAAAAGGCATAGTGTGTTTCAGTGCTAAAAGAAAAACTAGTCTGAGTATGTCAGACTAATTCTTAAGATAGTGGTATGATATGTTGGATATGGAAATATGGCATAACAATTTTATGATTGAGCCTTTTAGTGGGTGAGATTGAGGATTACGATTGAGAAAAATTCTTATGAGATGTCTGCTTCGGGAAATAATTTGGAATCCAGTTTGCTAGGGAATTTTGTCTCTTGTAAATTTTAGTAGAAATTTGAGTGAATGGGGAATAGTGGGAAGTTACACTTAGTTGAGCTAAGTCAAACCACTTCTCGCCGATCGTTAAATTGAGAATTTGGTTTATCGTTTGCAGCCGTTTGAGTTTTGTGTGGGTGCTTTGAGTTACAAAGAAGTTAAGTCCCTTGTGGACTTTGTTTTTGTATCTGGCGTTCTTTGAATTCGGGGTCGAATTCCTTTAAGGGGAGGAGAATGTAATATTCTAGATCTTTCTCTAGTTTTTTTTGGAATTTCGAGTCAGGAGTGTGGTGGGCCTTTTTGAGAGCTACAGAGTTAGAAATTTGCTGCGTGGGAGAAATTGGCAATTTTACCACTCCTCTTTTGCTCCTCCCACCTAATCCCCTCCTCTCTCTCTCTCTCTCTTTTCCCACTCGTGTTGCTCCCCTCCCCTGCCGACCCCTTCCCTGCCTCCTCCCACCCGTGCGCCTCCCCTTGGAGCATCTCCAGCCAGCGCCGCCGCCCCTCCGGCCATCCTCTGGCCAGCTTCGGCGGTGCCTCCCTCCCCATGGTCGGCGCCCTTCCTCCCTTCCCCTTGCGGTTTCTCCCTTGAGCCAAGGTGAGGAAAAAATCTAGGGTTTGGGTGTGGTTGGGTGGCTGGGTTAGGGTTCATGCCATGGAGTTTTAATGGTGGTTTGGCTGTGTATGGAATGGATTAGAGGTGGAATCCTAGAAGTTGTGCAGTTCTGTTTTTCGATCAGATTCCTTCCTTCTGTTAATTGCAAATCTGGGATTAATTGGTGCATTTCCTGGATATTTGGCTATAGAGAAAGTTGTATATCCTCGAATCCCCTTTAATTTGAGTATAAGAACACTAAAATCTGATCAGCCAATTGAAAGTTATGCCATCTTTGGTGTTGACTGTCCAGAATAAGTTGTGGATTGCGCCCGAAATGTTCAACTGACGATTTGATATGGCAACAGGCCGAATTAGGATTTTTGATTGCCTAGAGAAATGTAGGGAATTTCCTTTATATTTAGAAAGTGTATTTGTATCCTTGATTTGGAGTTAGGAATCAAAAGTTTCGGCCTGTTGAAGTTGCTGTCCAGAACTGAGATTTCTGCTGAAAGTTCAGAGTTGGTCTGAAGTTCAAAGGGCAGTTAGAGGACTTTACTTTTAGGTGTTGAGAAAATGGCTATAGGTTAACTATAGGTTATCCTCTTGTGGTCATTTGGAGCCTAAGAATGCAAATTTTTACTTAGCCAATTAAAAGTTATGTTCATTTTAGTACCTGCTGTTCAGAACTACTGTTAATGTATATAACCTCTGTTCATCTCTAATCTAGGAATTAGTAATGCATCTTCTGAATAAATGGCTATAATATAGTTGTAGATTATCCTCTTGTGATTAATTATAAACTGAGTTCACTCAATTTGGTTGAACCATTAAAAAGTTATGCAAGTTTTACCTTTTGCTGTCCAAATTGTGACTAGTAGCAGATTCAATTTTGTTCTGTGATTTAAGACAAGTTAGAGGCCGAGTTGGAATTTGCAATTGCCTAAAGATAGATGGAAAGTTTTATGTAGATGCTTCAAATGTCTTCGTTTGCTCAATTTAAAGTTATATAGCAGTAGTTATGCTGTGGTGAAGTGGGCTATCTAAACTAGTTTTGTATGAATTCAGAGTTTTGGAGCAAATTTGATTTAGGGAGTGAAAGTGATGTTTGTTGACTCTAGAATATGTGAATTTGAGTGCGCAATTGTATTTCAGTGGAGTAGCCCGGAGTGGCTTCTTCTTCCCGCCACTCCATTCCTCTCATTAGAAGGCAAGTGTATCAACTAGAAGGATATTATAATGTTGATTGGTTGCTTGTGCATATGAATATGATATGATGTGCTACCATGCATATTTCTTGAATTTGCTTAGACTAGTAAGAATGGTAATTCATGGATGGATGAATTGACTGATGTTTATGAAATTGGGCATGACTATGCTAGTGGTGAAAATGAATGAAGTTGCACATGTATTCATGTTAATTGCATACGTGCATTCATAATGGAAGAGGCGACCCATTCTGATGCGGGCCTCTGTGTTCACACGTAGTGAACACGAAAGTCCTACCTCGTGGTCCCATTTATCGAAGTGAATGAGAGCGAGACAGTAAAAGTAGGCACCTTCCACGGGATGGAAGGGACGTGAGGGTGCACACCGACGGGTGTGCCCTCGGCAGTACCGGTACGTGCAAAGAAAAGAGCATGCATGTCGCATTGCATCCTAACGATGATTTTGAGTTCAGTAGAAATGTGTAGAGTTGGGATCGAGTCGTGGACTCATCCAAAGAGATTTAAAGAGGTACGTGTAGGAAGTAAGTAATGAAGTGAAAAGAGGTAAATGTTGTCGATATTATTGTTTTATAAATTCATGGATTTCGATAAGAAGTATGCTCTTACTGTTGATTTAATTGTGTAAATTGGTTTGTGATGCACTTTGCTGAATCTTGAACTCATGCTTGTTTGTTTAATGTTTTTAGGTACCCTGAGAGCGACTTGCCGGGATGGGACTTAGCTGCACCTCTACTCACGCTCATGACATGTTAAAAGATTAGTTGGGTTAATCAGTTCAATCTGAAAACTAGTTGAATTCATTTTGTAATCGTGTTGTAGTTAAGTTTAATTGATGATTGATGATATTATGTTTAGTTGTGTGCTTAGTTGGTCATGATGGTTGATTGATTCCATGACATGTTGTAGATGATACTAGAATGATTATTGTCTTTTTTCTGCTGAGTGGATGTCCAAGTTTTAGGGAAGGTGCTGCCGAAATTTTTAATTAATTCGGCAACCTACTAGCATGTTTAGGTTGAATGGTTGTTTCTCTTATGTCTTTGTGTTGTTGTCGCTTGAAAGTGTAACATTCAGGGCACGTGGGGTGCCGGGGTGTTACATCACTGAGATCTGGTTCGAGTCGGATATCGGAATCACTCGGCCAAGAGCCAAGAAAATCCTGATACGCTCCAAGCCGAGCCTACGCTATATCCTATAGCAGTCGAATATAGGTACCACTCGGCCAAGAGCCATGAAAGAATGATATGTCCAAGTTGGACCAGAGCTATATCCTACAACAGTTGGATATAGATATCACTCGACCAAAAGCCACGAAAGAATGATATGTCCCAAGTTGGATCAGAGCTATATCCTACAGCAGTCGGATATAGATATCACTCGGCCAAAAGCCACGAAAGAATGATATGTCCCAAGTTGGACTAGAGCTATATCCTACAGCAGTCCGATATAGATATCACTCGGCCAAAGATC
This sequence comes from Otatea glauca, assembly GCA_036346275.1. NCBI lineage: Eukaryota > Viridiplantae > Streptophyta > Magnoliopsida > Poales > Poaceae > Otatea > Otatea glauca. The sequence continues at coordinate 154,321 of JAYEVK010000442.1, read as the reverse complement.
TAACTCATGCAACATTTAGTCCGTTGCAAAAGCAACTCCAACTTGAAATCAAATTTAACTCCAAAGACAAATCTAAGCTATCCTAAATCGAATACTCATCATAAACAAGGATGAACCTCCACATGGCCCTTCAATCTCCCCCTTAATGAGTATATTGACAAACCACTCAAAAGGCATAAAATTTGAGTTTGAGTAAAAGAAGAAAGCAATTTGATTTCAAAAACCACACATGGTCCAGAGAGAATAGACTGAGAACATGACCAAGTTGGTAAGACATATTTTAGAGCTAAATCAAGTAGAGAGCAAGTTTTCCACAAAAACGTTCTAAAATCCAATCATAAGTGCCAAATGTGATTATGTGATTATGATACATAAAAATTTAGCAAAATTTACAAAGATCATAAGAACCAAATAAGCTTTCACATTTTTATCTTTTTAATGATGTCTTTTTTTATGTTTTCTCCCCCTTTTGGCAATATAGGCATCAAAATGGAATTTTCTCCCCCTTTTATGTATGCATGAAATGCAACCTTAGGGAGCTTTGAAGATTATCCAATTGATTGTAATGACAGGATATGACACCAAGCTTATCAATCTCAGATTATGACTAAACTAAGATATGTCCAAGTGCAAATAACAAATTTTGCTCATAAGCTAAGTTTTGAAAATGTGTCAATTTTGTTTTTAGCAAGATTTAACAAGTGCAAAGCTTAGCAAAGTGTCAAAGCTAGAAGCAAAACCACTCAAGGATCAACTGGAAAACCTAGAGCTCAATCTACTCAACACTTTGGGGAATTTTGAAATGCATATAAGGTCCTTCGAGCTCATTTTTCAATTTATCGCAAGCAACTTTCTTGTGACTTATCTAGTAAGTCCTTAGCAAGTTTAGCACACTTGATATTTAAGGATTCATTGTCAAGTTTTAGTTGCCTACATCCCTCACATGAGCTGATTGGATCCTTAGAAGCATGCATTTCAAGTTCATCATTTCTAGAAGAAAGCTTCCTAACGTGATCGCTCATGGCATCAATTTCGACAAGCAATTTAGGGCAATTTGAACATGAAGAAGTAGAGTGAGTATGAAGAAAACTAACCTCAACAGGAATAGTATCAACAGAACTAGTGCTAGCATTCTTCAACCTAAGGCCATCAAGTTCAACAAGCACACTATCATGTATGGTCCTTAGTTTCTCTAACTCCTCAAGCATGGCATCACACAAAGAACAATCATCAGTGACTAGAGAGGGAGAAGATTTAAGAGAAGCTAACTCCCGAGTCAAGGTACCTACTTCCTTCTCTAGCTCCATACACCTAGGTCTAGCTCTAGCATGAAATTTTCCTAATTTGCAAAAAGCTTCATTGAGCTGGTCATAGGAGGGTACCTCGTCTGAGTCGCTGATGCCATTGGCGTCGGCCATGAAGCACATGCCGAAGAAGTCGTCGCTGCCTTTCTTCTCTTGCAGATCGTCCTCGCCCACATCGCTCCATGTCTCCGTGTCGGAGAGGTTGATGTCGTCAAGCGCGGCGAGGACGCGGTGGAAGAGCTTCTTATTCTTGGAGAAGTTGCGGTACTTCTTCTCACGCGTCGGCTCGCGAACTGGAGGCTTCTTGTTACGGTTCTTGTCGATGTAGTCGTTCTTTGCCGAACCGTTGGTGTTGTTATTTGTCTTCTCTAGTTTGGGGCAATTAGCCCGAATGTGGTTGGGGCCACCACACTCGAAGCATGTGATCATGCCACCTGTCTTTCTCTCTCTCACCATCTTGTATGCATGAGAAAACTTGCGAGCAAGAAGAGCAAGCCCATTTTCTGGAAATTTTTCCAGTTGGTCATCGCTTAGCTCGCAAAGGGCGGAAAGAGAGAAACCAGCAGAAAGATCAAGGGAAGATCTAGTGGGATCAGTGACCAAGGCCATCGACTGTGATTTTGTCTTGTGAGAGACGACGTCGATCTCATGAGTCTTGAGATGGGAGTAAAGCCCATCAAGAGTCAAGGTCGACAAGTCGGTAGTGTCCTTGATGGTGGTCACTTTCATTTCCCAAACTCGAAGATCGAGTGCGGCCAATAAATGTCGAGCATTATCCGAGTTAGGGTATATGCAACCGACTGCTCGGAGGTCGCTCAAAATCTCCGTAAACCGACCAAAGCACTCGTCAAGACTCTCACCAGCGTGTTGTTCAACTTGTTGAACTCACACTTGAACTGGTCCTGCCTCACGGTCTTGATTTGAGTAGTGCCCTCATGGTAAGCATCGAGGGTCACCCAAATCTCGTGAGTGAAATGGAGATGAGAAATCCTATCATACTCAATGTGGCTAAGACCCTGTATGAGGTTGTTCCTTGCCTTAGCGTTCGTCTCAACGTCAGCCATATTTCCGGCCGTGACGTTTTCATCACAGGAACCTCATACGGGAGTTTCACCTTTTGCCATATCAGGAAGCCCTAGGCAGTGATGTATGACTCCATCCGCGATTTCCAAAACGGAAAATCAACTCCAGCAAAAATAGGAGGCTTGGTGGAATACTTGACCATCGCCATGGCTCTTGAGACCGGTCAAGATCTATGGAAGAGCAAAACCGGCTCTGATACCAATTGAAAGATCGAAATGGCGATCAAAGGGGGTGAATGATCCCAAATAAAATTTTCCCCTACTCAAAGTACTCCAAACAATCTCGCAATAAAAATCTGAAAAACCCAAAGATTTTCCTTCAGACTGGTGTTTCTCAGATTCGCACACCCTCCAAAACCCGAACAATTAGACAACTATGTGTACCCCTAGCTTGCATGGATGAGAACCATGAATCATGTGAGGGATTTTTAATCACAATCCTGGTTGTCAAGTGTTCAAACAAAGAGGAATCAACTCAAAGACTACTTTTCTAAAAGAGATAATGCTAAAACACGAAAGTCTCTTTCTAGAAAAGTAAAAGAAGATTTTCCAGAAATTGTCCTCAATTGGAGCAGGTGGTTGGTGAGTTTCTGTAGCTCTAAAATTCGTGGGAATTTTTATCCCTGTGATAAGTTGAGTCTTGAAACACTCCACCAAAAATAACCTTAAAAAGATTTGTAGAATAAACATGAAAAATCAAGCATTACAAACAGTCAGGAACTTCGATCAGAATGTTTGAGGCTCAGTTTTCACTTCATAGTGCTCAACCGGAGCAACCAGTGGACTCAAAATTTTTTTCCAGAAATCGATATATGAGTCATGCACCTTCTCCAATAATAATAACTTAAAAATTATTTTTTTAGATTTTTATAAAAATCAAAGACTGACTGCTGCGCGAAGAACAAGTTCTGGACAGATTTGCAATTTGATAAAAACTTGATCTCTAGTCTATCCTAGAGTGCAAGAAAGATGTAAAACCATATGAACACCCTCAAGACATATTAGAAGAATAGCATTGAGAAGGAGGGGAGGCAAATCCAAATTGCGATAAAGTAAATTGCAAGAATGTAAATGCGGGAAAGTAAATGCTGAATTTAAATTGAGTAATTTAAATGCGTAATGTAAATGCGTAAAAGAAATGAAACATGAACATAAATGAAGAACATTTCATTTCTGGAAGGAGAGGTTACAAAGCCTCATATTTCATGTGGGCAAAGCTCAAAGGAGCATCAAAAACCTCAAAATCTTCAAGGGAGGAAGGCTACCCCTCCACCCCTATTTATACAACTCTTAGGCCACCTACCACCCTTGGATGATCCTCTAAACCCTAGAGCATCCATCAAGGGCTAGGATTTACCCACTCAACCAGCCATACAAGGGTTCACCCAAAAACCACCACACAAATGGGTTTTCTTGCACGGATTTCAAAGCATACTAACTAGACCTGCTATCCTATCAACTAGACCACAATCTGACGGCCCTCATCGATCCGAGCAGCATCTAGCAAGCATCACATCCATTCCTTGTCTTCATGGCTTGCACGGACTCCATCTCCGATCATCTTCCAGCGATCCCTGACCGTCTGGACCTCCGACGCTCCTCGCCTAGTCCTTGCCATCCTTTGCCTCACCATGACCTAGCACCGTCGCCCTGCAACCATCAAAAACAAGGAAACCCTTCTTAGTTCCACCATGAACCCTGTGCATCGATTCTTTCACAAATTGGGGTTAGAACAAAACAAACACGGACCGAAATACTTCAACCAAGAGCAAACATCCTGTTTTAAATACAAAATTGGTCCGTCACACACGAGAATTCACTGAGATCTGGTCCGAGTCGGATATCGGAATCACTCAGCCAAGAGTCAAGAAAATCCTGATACGCTTCAAGCTGAGCCTACGCTATATCCTACAGCAGTCGGATATAGGTACCACTCGGCCAAGATCCATGAAAGAATGATATGTCCATGTTGGACCAAAGCTATATCCTACAATAGTCGGATATAGATATCACTCGGCCAAAAGCCACGAAAGAATGATGTGTCCCAAGCTGGACCAGAGCTATATCCTGCAGCAGACGGATATAGATATCACTCGGCCAAAAGCCACGAAAGAATGATATGTCCCAAGTTGGACCAGATCTATATCCTACAGCAGTCGGATATAGATATCACTCGGCCAAAGATCTAAATCATGCAACATTTAGTCCATCGCAAAGCAACTCCAACTTGAAATCAAATTTAACTCCAAAGACAAATCTAAGCTATCCTAAATCAAATACTCATCATAAACATGGATGAACCTCCACATGGTCCTTCACATACATTGTCCATGCATTGATTGCAAGAATGAGAAAATATTTTTAGACAAAGAGCACATCCACCTGCACTTGATTCGAAGGGGTTTTGTACTTGGCTATACACGTTGGACAAGTCACGGTGAAGAGGAAAACATACATGAAGGTGATAACGTATTGGATGATGGAGAAAGCATTATGGCAGCTGACATCGGTTATGGATCTGATCAGGATAGGTTGGACATTGATGACGATAATAATCTTGCTCAGATGTTGCGTAATGCAGAAGGGAACTACACTAGTCAGAGAGAGTTTAATCAATTCAAGGGTTTGTTGGACGACTCGGACACACCTTTGTTCTCGGGTTGCAGGGAGGAATACACAAAGTTGCACACTGTGCTTTCACTTCTAAAATTGAAGGCAAGCAATGGTTGGTCCGATAAGAGTTTCACGGTGCTATTACATCTGTCGACTTTTGTAGTCGGCAATGAAATTATGGGGTAGGCGCTCGATCTCAAACTCGAAGGTCACACAAGACAAGGGATTATACAGGTTCAGGCCCTCAGCGATGGAGGTAATACCCTAATCTTGTGTGCTGGGATTATATGGATCTCTTGGATCAGAAGTTGCTCAAGCGCTAGGTGCTCTGGGCGATATGTGGCGCTCTTAAGCTTGGATGATTGGATGATTCGATCCCTATGTCGCTGCCCGCCCTATCCCTTAAATAGTGGGGGTTGGGGCGACTTACAGAATCCTAATCGGTTAAGAGATTCCGATCGGTTACAAGATTCTAGTCGGTTATAGGACAGAGTATACCAATTTATCTATCCTTCTAACGACTCGGATTACAACCATATCTATCATATCTAAACATAAGTTCAACTTCCTTTAGGGTATATCCCTTCCCATATGGTAATGAGGCCTGACGTGGGAAATATCTTCTGGGCCTCCCTCTTGGGCCTGTACCGAGGACACCCTGGTTCTTCTATTCCACAGTAGCCCCCGAGTGCTTCATGATCCGATCGCTATATTCCTGGCTCCCTGCCTGAACTTCCGATTGGTTCCTTCATTCAGTCGGGAAATTTCTTTTTACAGCGAGCGAATTATGAAGGACTTGATTATAAACCTTGACTTTTGCCTTTCCCAAGTGCAATTTTTACCGGGCAGGCTTTATCACGAGCAGCCTTGTGGGCTTCTTTCCGTATCACAGAATGTAGATTTGATACCTTTCCCGCCTGAAGTTTTAATACTCATCGTAGACCGTCATCGGGCAGTCTTCGAGGTCGCCCTTTTTTTCGCGCCAACTCGTTCTGCTGAAAAAACTCTTCGTCTTCTGAAGTTGTTTTGATTCCAAACCTCTTCGGCTTTCGATGCTTAATAACTTGGCACTTACTTTGATTTCACCAATCCAGCTATAAAAGGGGGAACGAATGTCCTCAAATTTTACCCTTTCTCTTGTAGTCCTCCATCTTTCCATTTCACGGCTTCGTTTTCTCCATGCCGAGGCGGCGGCGTCGCATGGTGTCGCAAGACCCCAGGCTCGCGGAGCTGTGGGCAGGATTCGCCCGCGTCGTAGCGGATCTGATCAAGGAGGAGGCGGTCGCCTGTGACCGCGCCGCCGTCGACGTCCTTCTCGAGGGTTTCCCTACTCTTTATAGGGTGAGGGAGGCACTCGTAGAGGCGCTTGGCCGTGTGCGGCGTGGGGAGGTCTAGGGTCCCTGCCAATGTAAAAGGATATTTCCCTGGGAATAATGCCTAGGGAATTTATATAAAAAAGTATCTTTTTGTCAACGAACTCTTGTTTGTCTTTTGGTCGTGGATTGGACTCGTTCTAGGGCATCTCGGGCCTCATGCGTTGCTTGAACTTGATGATGCGTCTATCCGCCGTTAGACGTAGCTTAGGGTCGACACGAAGCTCATCATACTTCGCGTAATCCCAGGTCGAGCGATGTCCAGCGCGATTCATCTCAGGTCCAATTCGAGATGCCAGTTAAGGTTTACGCGATTCTTGTTCGAATCCGCCCCAGCATCTGCCTTGTGGCAAACCGTAATCTCCTGTCTTAAGGCCAAATAATATCCAACCCTGACGATCGCCGGATACAACTTAGGCTCAACTTGGAGTGCATCGTGGCCCTTGGCCGAGCGACCCCCGTATCCGACTGCTGTAAGGTATAGTTTTTGGTCCAACCTGGGACGTGTCTAGGCTCTTCCTGGCTCATAGCCGAGTCATACCCATGTCGTTAGAACACGGCTCGACTCTCTTAGAGCGTATCAGGATTTTACGCGACTCCTGGCCGAGTGATACCCTTTCCCGACTGATGTCAGATACGGCTTAGGCTCTCTTGGAGCGTATCAGAATTTTATGTGACTCTTGGCCGAGTGATACCCTTTCCCGACTGATGTCAGATACGGCTTAGGCTCTCTTGGAGCGTATCAGAATTTTTTGCGACTCTTGGCCGAGCGATACCCTTTTCCGACTGATGTCAGATACGGCTTAGGCTCTCTTAGAGCGTATCACGTTTTCATCCGAAGGGTGTTCGTACTCGTTTAATACAAGGCACAGCTTTTTCGACCCTCGTGGGGCACGCCCTTAGATCTGTGCCCGTTTGGGCTCAACTTGCGGTACATGATTCCGTCATGCGGTAACCACCCAACGGCCCAACGTGGGGCGTACCGCGAGAAGACATGTTTTTGTCCAAACTGGAGATCATCCGCGCCCCGCTTAAAGTGGAAGGTGGAGTAAATGCCCCTTTGCACAGAGCAACGTGTCTCAACTTTACTCGGTCAAACCTTGTCCAACTTCGTGAGTTGAAACGACAAGCCTGCAAATCATTTATAGGGAATCTGGAAGGACACGACGCTTCGCAGTCTCTTTCTGCCGATTCGGTAAAGGCCCAATTTCCCCCTCTTTAAAGGTTTAGGCCAGACCTCTTCCGACGTTTCTTAGAACCAAATCTCCTTTGGAGAATGCACGGCTCCTTACATTGCGACCGTGGTAGCAACGTAGGCCCTGAAGGTATTTCGCCGACCGTATTGTCGCGACGTCCCTGGCTTCTTCCAGTCAATCGAGGTCTTCTAGCCGGCTATCTTCTGAGGCAATTTCTTCATAGCTCCGGACCGCGGGGATCCGAATTCTAATTCAGTGGGTAGGACCGTCTCAGAACCATATACTAGGAAGAAATGTGACTGCCCAGTTGCTCTGCTGGGGGTGGTTCGCAGCCCCCAGAGCACCGAAGGCAATTCTTTGACCCAACGAGTGGCATATGGTTGGAGCCGATCGAAAATCCTCGCCTTCATGCCCTGTAGCACCATGCCGTTGGCTCGCTCAACCTGGCCATTGCTTCGGGGGTGTGCTACTGATGCGTAGCAAATATTTATGCCGAGCTCCTCGCACCAGTCTTGAAATATTCTGCCTCTGAACTGAGTGTCGTTATCCGTGATGATTTGGTTGGGTACGCCGAATCCAACCACGAACTCGTGAAAGAACTCTTTGGCTTTTGCCGCCGTGATGGTAGTGACTGGCTTGGCCTCAATCCATATGGTGAATTTGTCAACTGCCACGAAGAGATGAGTATAGCCTCCCTGAGCCTTCTTCAAGGGTCCCACCATGCCGAGCCCCCAGACCGCAAACGGCCATATAATCGGGATGGTTTGTAATTCCTGCGCCGGCTTGTTCATTTGTCGTGCGAAGAACTGACATCCTTCGCATGTTCGGACAACGTCCTCCGCATTTGTGACAGCAGTCGGCCAGAAAAATCCCTGGCGATAAGCTTTACCGACCAGGGTTGATGACGCCGCGTGATTTCCGCAAATTCCCGAGTGGATTTCTTTGAGTAGATTTCTCCCTTCTTGTTCTGATATGCACCGTCGCAGCACGCCAGAGGAGCTTTTCCGGTAGAGCTCTTTTCTGATTACTACGTAACACTTGCTTCGACGCATTATCCTCTCGGCCTATACACGATCTTCGGGTAATTTGTCTTCCATCAGGTAATCCAAGTATGGAGCTGTCCAATCTAGAGAAATGACCATGACCTCCGCTTCTTCGCTTTTATCTGCTGGAGCATCCGCTTTTGGCCAAGTACTAATTGTGGGTTTATGGATTTCTTCTGCGAATATTCTCACGGGCACTTTGGACCGGCAGGATCCCATCTTCGCCAGCTCGTCGGCTGCTCGTTGTCTCGCCGGAGCACATGAACGAGCTCCAGGCCGTCAAAGTTGCCTTCTAGCTTGCGTACCTCTTGGCAGTAGGCCGCCATGTTGTCTTCGATACATGACCATTCCTTTTGTACTTGATTGACCACGAGCATTGAGTCTCCGCGAACCGCCAATCATCGGATACCGAGGGATATGGCAATACGGAGTCTGTGAATGAGTGCCTCATACTCGGCGGCGTTGTTGGATGCGGGAAACAATATTTGGAGGACATACCTCAGCCTTTCCCCGCTTGGCGATATGAGCACTATACCAGCCCCCGCGCCTCTGAGCATGAGGGAACCATCGAAGTACATCGTCCAATACTTGAGTTCCATGGTAATCGTCGGATTCTGGAGTTCTGTCTACTCGGCTGTGAAGTCGGCGAGTGCTTGGGACTTGATGGCAGTGCGGGGCTTGAATAGGATGTCGAAAGCCCCGAGCTCGACTGCCCATTGGCAATTCTCCCAGTTGCCTCTTGGTTGTGGAGTATATCTCCAATCGGAAAGGAGGTGACCACCGAAATGGCATGCTCTTGGAAATAATCCTTAAGCTTGCGAGACGTAAGAAGTACAGCATATAATAATTTCTTCACTTGTGGATATTGTACCTTGGATTCACTCAGGACCTCGCTAACAAAGTAAACTGGGTGCTGAATCTTGTGTACGTGAGCCGGCTCCTCTCTTTCTACGACGATTGCGGCGCTGACTACATGAGTCGTCGCCGCTATATAAAGCAATAGAGGCTCTTCCGTCATAGGCGAGACCAATACCGGTGGTGTTGTTAAGAAAATCTTCATATCTTCAAATGCTTGCTGTGCCTCCGGTGTCCACTGGAACTTGTCCTGCTTCTTAAGGAGTTTGAAGAAAGGCATACCTCGCATACCCAGTCGGGAGATAAATCTGCTTAGTGCGGCCATGCACCCTGTGAGCTTCTGGACATCCTTTTGGCAAGTCGACGGCTCCATATTTGATATGGCCTTGACTTTCTCTGGGTTGGCTTCGACGCCTCATTGAGATACGATAAACCCAAGCAGTTTTCCTGAAGATACTCCGAAAACACACTTCTCGGGATTTAACTTCATGCTGAAAGTCCTCAGACTCTCGAATGTCTTGGTTAGGTCGGTGATAAGATCCTTCCTTTCCCGAGTTTTCACCACGACATCGTCTACGTATGACTCCACGTTGCGCCCGAGCTGGGCGTGAAAACACCGCTGTATAGGGCGTTGATAAGTCGCGCCTGCATTTTTCAGCCCGAATGCCATCGTGGTGTAGCAGTAGCTCTGAAAGGCATGATGAACGAGGTCTTGATATGATATTCTACCTTTAGGCGAATCTGATGGTAGCCTAAATATGCATCAAGAAAGCTCAAAATTTCGCAACTGGCGGTCGAGTCGACCACCTGATCATGCCTTGTTGAGATCAGTATAATCAACGCACATGAGCCAAGTTTTATTTTTCTTTTGTACTAATACAGGATTTGCTAACCAATCAGGGTGATACACCTCTTTGATAAAACCTGCAACTAAAAGCTTGGTGATCTCTTGCTTGATGGCGTTCCGGCGATCTGGAGCGAACCGCCGAAGCCTTTGCTTGATCGGTTCTGCCTTCTCGTCGACGTGGAGAGAGTGCTCGATCACCTCCCTTGGTACGCCTGGCATATCAGATGGTTTCCAGGCGAAGATGTCCTTGTTGGCTTGGAGGAAGGTGACGAGCGCGCTTTCCTATTTGTCCTCGAGCCATGTCCCGATCAAAGTCGTTTTAGATGTGTCGGACGGGTCAAGAATGATTCTTTTGGTTCCTTCGCCAGGCTTGATTCCTGAGGTGGCCTGCTTCTTTGCTGGAACGTCTCCTTCGTCTTGCAAGGTGGCAGCCTCAGTCTGGATATTCTTCGCCTCGGCGCCCGCTTCCTGCAACTCGGCGAGTTCATGATTTTCTCGATCGCACTGCGAGGATTGCTTGATGTCTCCACAGACCGTGATGATGCCTCTAGGTCCTGGTATTTTCATCAACAGATAAGTGTAGTGTGGCACAGCCATGAATTTGGCTAGGCTAGGCCTTCCCAAGATAGCGTGGTACGCCGTCTCGAAATTGGCTACCTCAAAATTGATATATTCGGTCCGAAAATTATCCTTGGTGCCGAAAGTAACGGGCAAAGAGATCTGCCCGAGTGGTAACGAGGACGCCCCGGGGATCACTCCATGAAATGGTTGAGCTCTCGGCCTTAGCTCGGAGCGGGGAATGCCCATGTCTGTAACATCCCAAAATTCGTCTAAATAATATTTTATTGCTTAATTGTGCATTTATGATTTTCTGGAGTTTATTTGGATTTTTCTGGATTTATTTGAATTAATTTTAAATTAAGAATATTAACCTTTTGTTCAAATCTATTTAAATTATTGCAAAGTTAATATAAAGTTTTGCCAAAAATATTTTATTTGAGTCCAGAATGTCTCAAAGTATTTTTGAGATTTTTCTTAGATTTTTCCTGATAATTTAGTTGCCTAAAACTAAATAAATGAATTTCTAGAATTATTTAAATTAATAAAGTTTTAAAATCCTTTTGAACAGTGTTGGGCCGAAGCCCAATACTGTGCGCGTGAGGCCCGCTTCGGGCGGCCCAAATCAGCCCGTCTCAGTAAACCCTAGCCGCCTTTGATCTGAGCCGTTGATCTCAATCGTGCGCTCGAGATTTGTCCGCGTCGCCAGCGTTTGTGATCCGTTGGATTGAAGTCGCGTGGACGCTTGTGATGAGGCCGCGTCATCTCTCCGTGTCGCCGCCGGAGTCCGCCGCCGCCACGGAGTCATCCTCTGAGTCCGTACCGCGCACACCTCCCTATGCAGCTATTTAAGGCGCCGACGCGAGCACGGTATTCCTCATCTCGCGCCGCGCATCTTTTGCATAGCCCGGAGCTCCGAGTCGCCGTCGTTCGCACGAGGAAGCTCGTCGGAATTGGATATTCAAGCCGTCGAGGTTTTCCGCATTTGTCGTCGCCGTTTCGTTGTCTCCGCCCTTCCAGAAGCCGGAGCCGAAGACCCCGTTCCGATACGCGTTCGTGCCACTGCTTTTTGGTTGTCGGGGAGCACCGTCGCGCCGTCTTTGGCATCGTCGTCTTCGAGTCCGGTGAGAAACCGCCGTCGCGCCTCCATCGCGTGGACCGAAAGCTTTGAGCCGTCAGATCGTAATCCCTCGGTCAATGCGTTGCCACGTCGTGAGCGTTTGGCAGCTGCTCGATTCATCTTCGTTGGGCCAGATTGAGCCACGCGTGTGAGCCAATCGGGCGCCGCCGTGTGTCAGGCGCAGAGGCCGAGGCGCCGTGGACCGCGTCTGCGGTGGACCGATCTAGAGCCCGTGGACTTAGTCTACGCGTCGGGACACGCATCGCTGCCTGATTGGCGGGCATCAGGGCTGACATCATGCTGATGCAGTATTTGGTTTTTCAATCTAAAAATATTTCGGTTAATTTCGATTTTCTAATTTTTGCAATTTCAGTATTTATTCAAACTTCAAAAGGCTATATCTTTTGCATTTTAACTCGGATTTGAGTGATTCAAATTTATAAAAATTTGTAAAATTGAGATCTATTTGATGGTGAATTTTAATTGATTTTTGGAGTTTATTTGCTCTCTGTTTTGGTATTTATTTGCTTTCTTCTTCGGTACGTGTAGACGTTGAATTGTGCGACGCTTCGGAGGAAGATCCAGCAACTCAAGAGCAAGCTCCAGATCAAGATCAGGACCTATTCCAAGGCAAGTTGTGCTTTGATCATGTTGAACCCATGTTTACAAAATTGCTATATTTGTTTTACCCTATTGCATATTATTTCAAGTGTACAGTTGTTTCAAATTAAATTGGGCTTAGCTATTATACCAATTTGATCTATACCCTACCTTGTCATTTGTATGCCATGATCTATTGTCACCCTAGATTGGATCACTATAGTTGGTTGATATTGAAATCTACATGGGATGTTAGATCGTCACAGTTGCTTAGCTGTGCCACGACATCATATGTACATGAATCATCAATGATTAATCTTGACTAATGGAATATGGAACAATGATGTGAACTTGTGCGTCATGTGAAGTCGTACAATGAGATTGAGTTGTAGTGGGGAGTCATGTCAACGATGTTGAATTGTAGATGGCACGTGGTGCTTAGTAATCAACTTGGGTGATAATCACTTAGATTGGGGCAAGTGACAAGGGGCGAGTATGCCAAGGTGGGCCCAATGGGCAGAGGGTATGTGGATGTCTTGCCTTGATCACTCTAAGGACCTAACCTTGCAAGCCTTTGACCTGAGTCAATCATGCAACCACATGTCTGGTATGGGCCAGCCTAGCTGATTAATTTGCAATGTCTTAACTTTGGTACTATCTTAGTCGGTGTGAGTTCCCGAGTTATGGAGTAATTCACATGGCGCAAGAGGGGGGCCCTGGACGTGGTAACCAGTCCCACCAGTGTTGAAACCTTAGCGGGTGGTACCGGGTTAAGTCAGCGCATTGTAAAGGCTTTGTCATGATCTCTTCGCCGACACACCAAAGGAAGTGTGTTAATTGCATGGCACCAAGAGACGATCATGTCGTGTGGGTAAAGTGCATAATCTCTGCAGAGTGTAAACCTATTCGAATAGCCGTGCTCGCGGTATTGAGCAATGCTCGGGAATTACAGTTAAGGGTTAACTTAAATAAATGGACAACTTGGTTGGGATGGCAGAATGCCATGTGGAAGATGGAATTTGATTTAGGATTGGAAACTTGGTTTACATGAGAACTGTTGAATCTACCTATTATTATTATTTGTTTTACAGTCTTTGCAATCTATTTATTGTAATTGTTCATAAATGTTGCTTTGTTGCAAAACAACCATGATAGCCTATCTTTTGGAATAAGCTTTGCATATAGTTATGTTAGAATTGCATTCTGTGCACAACTTGTTGAGTGCTTTAAGTACTCACCCTTGCTAACAATAACATCACCAGTTGAAGAGTCTACATCAATGCTGGAGGAAAGATTCCAGGAGGAGACGAATGTTTAGGGCGCAAGCCTTGTCAGTTGCCCGTGGTATACTGAGGGTTGTCTACGTTTTCATTTCGCTGCAGTTTAATATGTCATTCAACCTTGCGAGGCATAGTCATGTAAGTTGACCATAAGGTCATTCAACTAGTAGTATGCAATATATGATGTCTTTCATAATATTATCGCTATGTATGATTGTGATATTTACTGATGTTGAGCCTGTGTGCACTAGCGTGATCCTGGACTAGTGCGGTATACACAGAGGGTCCGGATTTGCATATTCGGTCCCGATGTAGTGGTATCGAGCCATTCTCGATCAGAGGCCTTGACCCTAGATAGTCTGGTCGTCTCTATAGGAACCTCAAAATTATTTTCTAACCAAAAGAATTAACTTGGAAGAATAAAATGTTCTTGACTTATCTTATTCTTCTATTCCTTTCCTCGTTAGAATTTCTCTCTTTCCCCTGCTGAATTTTTTTCTCTCCCCCTTGCTGGATCGAGTTAAAAACCTTATCTGAGTTGTCTTGGTAGTTGACGTGCCACACCTTAGAAGAAAGCAACAAGTGTTCGCTGTCAACCCTGAAGATCAAGAAAGAGTCGTCGAGCTCAAGGAAGGAGTAGATCTATGAGGTGTTCCAAAAGCTAGAATATCTATGCTTCGAGTAGTAAGTTGGGACTCATGTGTGGGAGTCGCGCCTGCTTAAGATAGAAGTGTTACCCCTGTAGGCGGTAGTTTTGTGTGTATAGGTTGAATTGGTTCTTCCTTGATTGCTGAGTGTGCAGTATGTGTTGCAGAGCTTTTAGGCTTATATAAGCAACCATACCGAGTTATTAATATTGTTTGCTTAAGTTATTGGGTTAAACCTATCTCCCCTGCTTTAGGATTCCTGCTTCTTATCTATGCTATTTCCCTCTTCCCTAACCCAGTGAAGCAATCAAGCAGATGGTTCAGATTCGTGGAAACAACATAATCAGTAGAAGCAAAAATCAACCCAGTAAGAATCTCAATAGCAGATTAGTTCTTCAACCGTCAGTACAGATGGATATGCAGAGTTTCAGAGAGTTCTTGACTACTCAGACTCAGTTGATGCATGCAATGATGAAGCAGATGCGGAATATGACTAACCAAGCCAATGTCAACGAAGTGTTCCAAGCCGCTACCAATGATTTCCGTCCCTACTCAAGGTTATCAGAATTCATAAGGACTCGTCCGCCGATGTTTTCAGGAAATGTGTTACCCTCGGAAGCAGATGATTGGCTCAAGACCATTGAGAGGAAGCTGCTCATTGCTCAGTGTAAAAGTGATGAGAAAGTCCTGTATGCTTCTTATCAGTTACAAGGAATTGCTGCGAAATGGTGGAAGAAATATTGTGTTGTTCATGAAGCCCCGTGGAATATCACTTGGAGTGAATTTGTTATTGCTTTTCGTAATCTCTTTGCCCCACCTGGAGACAGTATGGTCACGAAAAATACGGAGCAGAATACTATCCCTGCACCTTGTTTGACATCTAAGCGTTGCTCTCTGAAGTGCTGTCAACCAAACAAGTCAAAAGATCGTGCATGCATTCGCTGTGGAGAAATAGGACATACCGCTGACGAGCATGCGATTAATTGCTCTAGCTGTGAAGGAAGCCATTCTCTTGGAGAGTGTCCTATGAGTGACATCACATGTTACCTTTGTGAAGGCCGAGATCATGGTCCAGCTCAATGTCCCTTGGATCCAATAGTTACTGCTATAATTCGGCATCAGCAAAAGAATCTTCGAGCCGTAGTGGCTCAAGAGTCGTCAAGAAGAGGCGGAACGTCAGTTGCAAAAGTGGTGCCGCTCGAAGAGCTAAGGACACGATACCTTAATCCTGTTGGCCCTCATCAAGAAAGTAGTAATTGGCAATCACCAACAGCATGTTTCCTGTGCGATGAAGAAGGTCATTGGGCTAGGGAATGCCCTATGAAGCAACCAGTTCTGACGCAACAAGAAAACAACAATGTACTGTAGCTGCACAACAAATAACACGGTGTGTTACAACCGCCACAAGGAAGGCCATTATGCTAATCGATGCCCACAGAGAAGACAATCATTGTCTACGCCATGGATGTTCCGAAGTTACCTCGACCAAGTTCACAACGCCAAGAGTGAGCGATAAAGTCGCAAGAGAAGTTTGTACGGAGAATCGGTTGAAGAAGAGGCGTCAATGAAGACACCGCCTTAGTCGATTTAATGCTCAAGGAAGAGAGGTGGACCTAAGCTTTGTTACACCTGCAACAAGCCTGGGCATTTTGCTAACAATTGCCCTCATAAAGAAGTGATCGCACCAGTGCAAGTCAATCTTAATTCTGTTCCAGTCAAAACTTCAGCGCCAATGCCAATCGAGAAAGTTTAGATCGATGATTTTATCCTATGCAAGTGTCATACCCTCGTTTGTAAAAGAAAAGTGACTAGTGATGAATTCCATGTAAAGATTTTCTTGCCTAAATAAATAAAGTAAAGATGGTTGAGAGGTTGATATGTGAAGTGTTGGAATAAAAGCATTAATGATAAAGGATGTTTCTGAGTATTCACCTATGTTGACGGTTCACCTGAAGATGTTGCGTGTGCAATGATGATCAATTCAGTGGTGTTTGTAAAGCTTGTCAGCCCGAGGAATTATCGTTGTCAGAAAGTACAGTATTGCTTGATCTAACCTAGAATGTGATGGAGTTAAGTTGGAGAAAAGTTTCTAGCGAACGATATTGGATATCAGACCCGAGATGCTACTCCTAAAATAAATTGGTTGTCCGAACATAAGGTTGTCCTGGAGTTTGGTCGAGGAATTGTGTCAGCTAAAAGCCCTGAAAGCGGGAAAATGGAATTTCAAACGACTACGGTTCGTGTTGGTCAGCTAAAGGTCAATAGTGTGGAAGTTGTTAGTTTCACAGATGTGCCAGTTGTAAGAGAGTATCCAGATGTGTTTTCTAAGAATCCTACTAGATTGAGAGACCAAGGTTGTTATTGAGTTAGTACCTGGCACAGCGCCAAAAGTAAAGAGACCTCATCGAATGCCTACAAATGAGCTAGTTGAGATGAAGAAGCAGATTGAAGAGTTGTTAGAAAAATGTTTCGCTAGAGCCAATTGTCACCCTAGGGAGCGCCTGTTCCGTTTGAAGATGGGAGCTTAAGGATGTGCATAGACCGTCGAGCATTTACTGAAGTGAGGATTAAAAGGGTAAGTATTCGCTGCCCAGGATCGTAATTTGTTTGATCACAAAAAGGAGCTGGAATGTTCTCAAGGATAGATCTTGATCGAATTATCATCGATTAAGAATTAAATGCGAGAGAATGTTCTTAGGTCAGAGGTTTCTACACAGTATGGACAGTATGAGTTTACAGTTGTGTCTGCTAGAATGGTCAATGCCATTACAGAATTTATGAACATGATGAATGGAGTTCCATGGGAAATTTGGTCAAGCTGTTATGGTGTATAGGTGGGATCCCTTTGTTTACTTCAAGTCAAAAGGAAAGTATGCGGAACCAGTGGGGATTAGTTTTGGAAAGGTTGCTAGACCAATGGCTGTATGCTAAGTTTAGCAAATGTGACTTTTGGAAGGAGAAAGTTGAAATTCTTGCCATGAGATGACTGCTAAAAAGGAGTTACCATGGATCCAACCAAAAGCGATGTTACGTGGGAGCAACCGAGACTGCTTAGACAATTAGGAGAAGAAGTTTGCATGGACGCCGTAGTACATGCTTTGAAGTTATTGCGTCATTATATTGTTGGAGATAGGTACAGACCACAAGAGTTCGAAGTGCAGACCCTAATATGGAACAAAGAGGATGGTTGGAGTTGATTAAGTATTATAAGGATGGGATCTGTTATCATCCTGGTAAGGCTAATGTGGTATCCGATGTCTTAAGTCATAAAGGCCATAGTGCCAATACACTGATATCAAGTGATCAATTGAAATTGTGCAAGGAGTTTTCAGAAGTTGAAATTATCAAAGTGGGTCAAAAGATGAAGGCTTAGCTGAGGTTTTTATTTGTGGATGACCAAGGAACCACACGGTTTAAAGGTCGAAGCTATGCATCGAATAAGAAAGAGCTTAAGCAGTTGATTTTGGAAGAAGCTCATAATTCTAAGTATTCAATTCATCCAAAAAAGTGCTAAGTTATATCCAGGTCTTAAGGAAAGGTTTTGGTAGCCTAAGATGAAGCGTGAAATCACTGAAAATATCATTTTGTGTGGTGTGTGTTAGAGAATGAAAACAGTGCATCAGAGATCAGCAAGTTTGTTACAGCCGGTGTAGAGTTCTGAGTGGAAGTAAGAGGCAAATCAGTAATAAGATACCTAGCATTGAGAATGATCGAGAATCCAGAAGGGATATGGTTCCTTTCGGGCCATCGTTGACCGTTTGGGCAGAAGTTGCTCATTTCACACCATTAAGACTACCTATTCAGGAGATCAGTTGGAAGGACAATTTATAATTGTGTGTTGCATGGTATGTCTAAGAAGATTGTGTCAGATATAGGTACCCAATTTACCTCGAGATTTTGGAATAAGCTGCATGAAGTATTGGGAACTCGTTTGAATTTTAGTACATCGTATCATTCGAAGACAGATGGTCAGAATGAGGAAGTTAATCAGATTCTTGGGATATGCTGAGAACTTATGCTTTAGCCTGTGCTATTCCGTGGGATAAGTGTTTGCCGTATGCAGGATTTAGCTATAACAACAGTTACCAGGCTAGCTTGTAAATGTCACCAATTGAGGTCTTATATGGACGTGCCTGTCATACTTCGTTGAATCGGAATGAGACAAGAGATCGTATGGTATTTGGACCTGATATTCTCAAGGAAGCGGAAGAGTGAGTTGCTAGGATTGGAGAGAGGTTGAAGATAGCGCAGTCAAGGCAAAATAGCTACGCCGACAACCGACGCCGAGATTTGAGTTTCGAACCAGATGACTATGTGTATCTCAGGGTTACCCCTCTTAAGGGTGTTAAAAGGTTTCACGTTAAAGGGAAGCTTGCACCAGGGTATGTTGGCCCGTTCAAAATTTTGAGCCGTCGAGGAGAAGTAGCTTATCAGTTGGAATTGCCTCAGTCTTTGGCAGGAGTGCACGACGTATTTCACGTGTCACAACTTAAGAAGTGTCTCAGAGTGCCAGTAGAACAAACCCCGTTGGATGCAATAGAGCTGCAGGAAGACTTGACTTACAAGGAGCAGCCAGTCAGAATTTTGGATGTTATGGAGCGCAAGACTAGAAGCAAGTCTATTCGCTTTTCTAGAGTTCAGTGGAGCAATCATTCTGAAAGTGAAGCAACTTGGGAGCGCGAAGAAAATTTGAAGTCAGAATTTCCAACCCTATTCTCTAGTTAGCCCTGAATCTCGGGGTCGAGATTCTGCTAAAGGCGGTAGGTTTGTAAAATCCCAAAATTCTTCTAAATAATATTTTATTCCTTAATTGTGCATTTATGATTTTCTGGAGTTTATTTGGATTTTTTTGGATTTATTTGAATTAATTTTAAATTAAGAATATTAACCTTTTGTTCAAATCTATTTAAATTATTGCAAAGTTAATATAAAGTTTTGATAAAAATATTTTATTTGAGTCCAGAATGTCTCAAAGTATTTTTGAGATTTTTCTTGGATTTTTCCTGATAATTTAGTTGCCCAAAACTAATTAAATGAATTTCTAGAATTATTTAAATTAATAAAGTTTTAAAATCCTTTTGAACAGTGTTGGGCCAAAGCCCAATACTGTGCACGTGAGGCCCGCTTCGGGCGGTCCAAATCAGCCCATCTCAGTAAACCCTAGCCGCCTTTGATCCGAGCCATTGATCTCGATCATGCGCTCGAGATTTGTCCGCGTCGCCGGCGTTTGTGATCCGTTGGATTGAAGTCGCGTGGACGCTTGTGATGAGGCCGCGTCATCTCTCCGTGTCGCCGCCGGAGTCCGCCGCCGCCACGGAGTCATCCTCGGAGTCCGTACCGCGCACGCCTCCCCGTGCGGCTATTTAAGGCGCCGACGCGGGCACGGTATTCCTCATCTCGCGCCGCGCATCTTTTGCATAGCCCGGAGCTCCGAGTCGCCGTCGTTCGCACGAGGAAGCTCGTCGGAGTTGGATATTCAAGCCGTCGAGGTTTTCCGCATTTGTCGTCGCCGTTTCGTTGTCTCCGCCCTTCCAGAAGCCGGAGCTGAAGACCCCGTTCCGATACGCGTTCGTGCCGCTGCTTTTTGGTCGTCGGGGAGCACCGTCGCGCCGTCTTTGGCATCGTCGTCTTCGAGTCCGGTGAGAAACCGCCGTCGCGCCTCCATCGCGTGGACCGGAAGCTTTGAGCCGTCAGATCATAATCCCTCGGTCAATGCATTGCCACGTCGCGAGCGTTTGGCAGCTACTCGATTCATCTTCGTTGGGCCAGATCGAGCCGCGCGTGTGAGCCAATCGGGCGCCGCCATGTGTCAGGCGCAGAGGCCGAGGCGCCATGGACCGCGTCTGCGATGGACCGATCCAGAGCCCGTGGACTCAGTCTACGCGTCGGGACACGGATCGCTGTCTGATTGGCGGGCATCAGGGCTGACGTCATGCAGATGCAGTATTTGGTTTTTCAATCTAAAAATATTTCGGTTAATTTCGATTTTCTAATTTTTGCAATTTCAGTATTTATTCAAACTTCAAAAGGCTATATCTTTTGCATTTTAACTCGGATTTGAGTGATTCAAATTTCTAAAAAAATTTAAAATTGATATCTATTTAATGGTGAATTTTAATTGATTTTTCGAGTTCATTTGCTCTCTGTTTTGGTATTTATTTGCTTTCTTCTTCGGTACGAGTAGACGTTGAATTGTGCGACGATTCGGAGGAAGATCCAGCAACTCAAGAGCAAGCTCCAGATCAAGATCAGGACCTATTCCAAGGCAAGTTGTGCTTTGATCATGTTGAACCCATGTTTACAAAATTGCTATATTCGTTTTACCCTATTGCATATTATTTCAAGTGTATAGTTGTTTCAAATTAGATTGGGCTTAGCTATTATACCAATTTGATTTATACCCTACCTTGTCATTTGTATGCCATGATCTATTGTCACCCTAGATTGGATCACTATAGTTGGTTGATATTGAAATCAACATGGGATGTTAGATCGTCACAGTTGCTTAGCTGTGCCACGACATCATATGTACATGAATCATCAATGATTAATCTTGACTAATGGAATATGGAACAATGATGTGAACTTGTGCGTCATGTGAAGTCGTACAATGAGATTGAGTTGTAGTGGCGAGTCATGTCACGCAACGATGTTGAATTGTTGATGGCACGTGGTGCTAGGTAATCAACTTGGGTGATAATCACTTAGATTGGGGCAAGTGACAAGGGGCGAGTATGCCAAGGTGGGCCCAATGGGCAGAGGGTATGTGGATGTCTTGCCTTGATCACTCTAAGGACCTAACCTTACAAGCCTTTGACCTGAGTCAATCATGCAACCACATGTCTGGTATGGGCCAGCCTAGCTGATTAATTTGCAATGTCTTAACTTTGATACTATCTTAGTCGGTGTGAGTTCCCGAGTTATGGAGTAATTCACATGGCGCAAGAGGGGGGCCCTGGACATGGTAACTAGTCCCACCAGTGTTGAAACCTTAGCGGGTGGTACCGGGTTAAGTCAGCGCATTGTAAAGGCTTTGTCATGATCTCTTCGTCGACACACCAAAGGAAGTGTGTTAATTGCATGGCACCAAGAGACGATCATGTCGTGTGGGTAAAGTGCATAATCTCTGCAGAGTGTAAACCTATTCGAATAGCCGTGCTCGCGGTATTGAGCAATGCTCGGGAA
This sequence comes from Otatea glauca, assembly GCA_036346275.1. Taxonomy (NCBI): domain Eukaryota; kingdom Viridiplantae; phylum Streptophyta; class Magnoliopsida; order Poales; family Poaceae; genus Otatea; species Otatea glauca. The sequence goes on along the minus strand of JAYEVK010000442.1, from coordinate 132,618 downwards.
TTACAGTTAAGGGTTAACTTAAATAAATGGACAACTTGGTTGGGATGGCAGAATGCCATGTGGAAGATGGAATTTGATTTAGGATTGGAAACTTGGTTTACATGAGAACTGTTGAATCTACCTATTATTATTATTTGTTTTACAGTCTTTGCAATCTATTTATTGTAATTGTTCATAAATGCTGCTTTGTTGCAAAACAACCATGATAGCCTATCCTTTGGAATAAGCTTTGCATATAGTTATGTTAGAATTGCATTCTGTGAACAACTTGTTGAGTGCTTTAAGTACTCACCCTTGCCAATAATAACATCACCAGTTGAAGAGTCTACATCAATGCTGGAGGAAAGATTCCAGGAGGAGACGAATGTTTAGGGCGCAAGCCTTGTCAGTTGCCTGTGGTATACTGAGGGTTGTCTACGTTTTCATTCCGCTGCAGTTTAATATGTCATTCAACCTTGCGAGGCGTAGTCATGTAAGTTGACCATAAGGTCATTCAACTATTAGTATGCAATATATGATGTCTTTCATAATATTATCGCTATGTATGATTGTGATATTTACTGATGTTGAGCCTGTGTGCACTAGCGTGATCCTAGACTAGTGCGGTATACACAGAGGGTCCGGATTTGCATATTCGAGTCCCGACAATGTCGTTGAAAGTTCTGGCGAATAGGACGTTGAGACCGCTTCCGCCATCGATCAGAACCCTCTTGAGCTTCACGCTGCGCACAACAGGGTCAAGCACTAAAGGAAACTTACCCGGATGTGGGATCCGGTTGGGATGATCCCTACGATCAAAGGTGATCGAGACCTCGGACCATTTCAGATACTGGGGGGTTGCTGGTTCCACTGCGTTGATTTCCCGAGTGGTAAGTTTTTGCTTGCGCTTGGACTCGTATCAAGTTGTGCCCCCATAGATGTAGTTCAGATCTTGCTCGGGCTCCTGGAAATCTTGTTCGTCCGGGAGGTCCTTCTTCTTCATTGGAGCAGCTTCACCCTTGTCTGGAGTAGGTTGCCGATGACTTTCGCGCGCAAAACGCTTCAAAGTGAAGCAGTCCTTGGCGGCGTGCTTTCCCTTAGGGTGGAAAGGACAGATCGCTTCCATGACGGTGCTGTAGTTTGGCGCCTCCCTCCGAACGGCTCGGGGCCGGTTGTGCTCGGCTACCGCGACTAGCTCCTCGCCCTTCCGCTTCCTATCCTTGTGCTTGGAGGACTCGGGCTTATCGCCCTTGTTCTTTTGCGGTGGACGATCTTCTTGACGTTCGGCCAGAGCATCTGAGGCCGTGGCGTAGCGATCGACCAACGCGAACATTTCTTTCACGAAGGTCGGGGGCCTCCTGGACATTTTCTTAATTAGATCAGGATCACCTACCCCCTTCTGGAAGGCCGGCACCACCACCGCCTCGGATACGTGCCTGACGGTGTTCTTCTTCTGCATGAAACACCGGATGAAGTCTCTCAGCGTCTCGTCCTTCTTCTGATGCAGCTGGTACAGGTCCCATGGAGTGCCAGGTCTCTCATAGGTTCCCTGGAAGTTGGTGATGAATTGCTCGCAGAGATCGCTCCAGGAGTCCACCGAGTTGGCGGGGAGGCCCGTGAGCCATGCTTGAGTCGAGGGGCTGAGGTTGACCGGCAAATAGTTTGCCATGATAGTCTGGTTTCCCCCGGCGGCTTTAACTGCCAGGGCGTAAACCTGCAGCCAAGCTTCTGGGTCTCGCTCTCCGTCGAACTTTACGATGCCCTTGGGGTTGAATCCTTCTGGCCATATCACTCGACGCAGCCGGGGAGTGAACGCTCGGATCCCGTCGATTGATCTCTCGTCTTGATGAGGGGGACTCCGGCGTGATGATCCTCTGGCACGGCGATGATCATCAACGCGTCGGGGTGGGGTACGGCACGGCGAGTCAATGACTCGGCGCTCGTCGTCGCTCTCGCCCCGGCGATGGTGATCTTTGCGATCGTCGCGGTTATCATACCTTTGGTCGTTCTGTCGTCCGTAGCCGGTGCCGAAACGCTCGTAGTCGTCGCGACGTCCACGCCTTTCTTCCTCGTCCCGCTCTTGTCGCCTGGCCGTGATGTCTTGGCGGAGGTCGCGGCTGAGAATCCGGCGAGCGTCCCCGGTTGGTGGCGTGTGGCGCCGACTACCGATGCTCCGACTGATTGCGGTCCGACTACTGGCGACACGAGTAGCCGTGTGGGAGCGCGAGTGTGCTTCATCTGCTGGCTTTTCTTGGTTTTGCTGGATCGCTGCCGCCGTCACCATGGCCTTGATATGGGCCACAATCATGGCTGCTGGGATATCCGATGCAATCGTCGGGTCCAGCGTGTCAAGGAGCGTCCTGGAAGTGACGACGTTTTGCAACGGCGTGCGAAAAACAAACTAGTCTCCCAACTTAGATTGCAGGATGTCTTCACGGACATTGCGACCAAGCGATCGAAGGGACTGCGTTTGTACCTCCTTACCCTTACGCCGTCGATCTTCTTCCGCGGCATCTCGGTCTTCTTGATGGAGACCAGTCTTCTGTCCTTCGATTGAGAAGATGCCGCGAAAATCGCAGTCGTTCCTCATTGCGTCGACTGATTTTCCAAATAAGTCAGAGTGGTATACCTGAGGTGGTTTGTCCTGGTCCTTGCCAGATTGGATCTGGCGTTGGACCAGACAGACAAGTTCTCCGCGCGCATCTGCGATGAAGTCCAGGCTTTCGAAGCGGAAAGCCTGGCCAGAGATGAAGGTGGCGATGAATCCGCCGGTCGATGCCATCGAGCCTGTAGAAAAAGATTGAAGCGCTTCCCCTACCTGGCGCGCCAACTGTCGACTTTTGTAGTCGGCAATGAAATTATGGGGTAGGCGCTCGATCTCAAACTCGAAGGTCACACAAGACAAGGGATTATACAGGTTCAGGCCCTCGGCGATGGAGGTAATACCCTAATCCTGTGTGCTGGGATTATATGGATCTCTTGGATCAGAAGTTGCTCAAGCGCTAGGTGCTCTGGGCGATATGTGACGCTCTTAGCTTGGATGATTGGATGATTCGATGCCTATGTCGCTGCCCGCCCTATCCCTTATATAGTGGGGGGTGGGGCGACTTACAGAATCCTAATCGGTTAAGAGATTCCGATCGGTTACAAGATTCTAGTCGGTTATAGGACAGAGTTTACAAATTTATCTATCCTTCTAACGACTCGGATTACAACCATATCTATCATATCTAAACATAAGTTCAACTTCCTTTAGGGTATATCCCTTCCCGTACGGTAATGAGGCCTAACGTGGGAAATATCTTCTGGGCCTCCCTCTTGGGCCTGTACCGAGGACACCCTGGTTCTTCTATTCCACAACATCTCTTAGCGGACATGCTTCCAGATGGAAACGTATTGCCGATAACCACTTATTTAGCTAAGAAAGTTGTATGTCCATTGGGATTGGAAGTAGAAAGAATACATGCATGTCCAAACGATTATATACTCTATCGCAAAGAGTATACAGACATGCATGTATGTCCGGTGTGCAAATCATCGCGATACAAGCGTAAAGGCCATGACAGCGAGGGCGCCGTGGTGAAGAAAGGAGCTCCTGCTAAAGTGGTGTGGTATTATCAGTAATACCTCGGTTGAAGCGTTTATTTGGAAACAAAAAGCATGCCCAATTGATGCGATGGCACTCAGAAGAGCGTAAAAAGGATGGAAAGCTGAGACACCCTGCTGATTCTACCGAGTGGAGAACCATCGATAGGCTTTTTAGGAAGGACTTCGGGAATGAACCGAGGAATATAAGGTTTGGGTTGAGTACGGATGGAATGAATCCTTTTGGTAACACGAGTAGTATTCATAGCACTTGTCCCGTGACTCTCTGTATCTACAACCTTCCTCCTTGGTTGTGTATGAAACGTCTTGTAGTTCTTCAGGGAAAAAGAAGGATCGTCGGAGTTGAGAATGTCGTGGATGAGGATGTGTACAACCAATTTGATGAGTTGCCTCCTTTCGTAGATGGCAACATCAGGCTCGAGGAAGAAACCACTCAGGAAGCTACCTATCATTGCGACGATCATGAAGAAGGGCAAATTGTGAAAGAAAATAATTAGCTATACACGAGTAATGGCAATGTGAAGCAAACAATATGCATTTGTATGGAGTAATGGAAATGTGGTGTTATGCATTTGTGTCGAGTAATGGAAATGTGGGTATATATTAGGATTATATAGGGTATATTACTATATTAGAATTATATATGGTCATTACTATATTAGGATTATATAGGTTATATAATAATTAGTAGGACTATATAGGGTATATAATAATTAGTAGGACTATATAGGGTATATAATAATTAGTAGGATTATATATTTAGTAGGATTATATAGGGTATATAATAATTAGTAGGACTACATAGGGTATATAATAATCAGTAGGACTACATAGGGTATATAATATTCAGTAGGACTACATAGGGTATATAATAATCAGTAGGACTACATAGGGTATATAATAATCAGTAGGACTATATAGGGTATATAATAATTAGTAGGACTACATAGGGTATATAATAATTAGTAGGATTATATATTTAGTAGGATTATATAGGGTATATAATAATTAGTAGGATTACATAGGGTATATAATAATTAGTAGGATTACATAGGGTATATAATAATTTGTAGGATTACATAGGGTATATAATAATTAGTAGGATTATATATTTAGTAGGATTATATAGGGTATATAATAATTAGTAGGATTACATAGGGTATATAATAATTAGTAGGATTACATAGGGTATATAATAATTAGTAGGATTACATAGGTATATAATAATTAGTAGGATTATATAGGGTATATAATATTTAGTAGGATTATATAGGGTATATATTAATTAGTAGGATTATATAGGGTCATTAATATATTAGGATTATATAGGGTCATTAATATATCAGTGGCGGTTCTTCATAAGAACCGCCACTGATACATTTATCAGTGGCGGTTCTTCACAATACACTTATCTGTGGCGGTTCGTATAAAGAACCGCCACAGATAATATATGTATTTGTGGCGGTTTTTTATACGAACCGCCACAGATATGTATCAGTGGCGGTTCTTGTGAAGAACCGCCATAGATAATGATATCAGTGGCGGTTCTTGTGAAGAACCGCCACTGATAATATGCCCCATATATAAAAGTCGATACATTCTCTCTTCTCACCGAGTGCCCTAAACCCTAAACTCCCGCCGCTTCCGACGAGCCCTAAACTCCTAATCTCCCGCTACGCCTGACGCCGCCCGCGCCCGCGCCCGATGCCGCCCGCCCTTGACGCCGCCTGACTACTCCGCCTCGGCGCCTCCCTTGTCGACTTCTCCCCTACAGCGCCTCCTTGTGCCGGTCCCCATCGCCGCGTCCTCGTTGCGGCCCTGCTCCACCTACTCGCCCTCTCCAACGTCAGCTCTGGCTCCCCCATCGCCTACGACGAGGTAAATTTTTGTGGTGTCATGGTGTGCTTATTTTGAGTTTCTAGGATTTCCTGTGGTGCAATCGGTGGCTGTTACACTCGCATTAACAAGATGCCTGATGTAATGATTAGATATAGTTCATTTGCTTGCGGGAGTGCAGGAGTACTGATTAGTTCTTGGAGTGTGCCAAAACGAATGTTGCTACCAAGTACATGAAACAACTAGTGGGTTTATATATTCACAATGATAAATATGACACGCCACTTTGGCACCATTAATCTTGTATTTAAGATCAATATCGCCTCATGCACATGTCTGCCCAACTTGCTCATGTAATTTAGCTTAATGGGTCATAAGATCCAGTACTTCATTCCATTACACATGTATTAATTCCATACATTTCCTTGTCTTAAATAGCAACAATTTCATGATGTTAACTGTAAGTACACTGAAATTCACTAGTGTGTTAGCTCACTAAGAGGCTAACTTATTTGAAGGTATAATATAAGATTGGCTGCAACTTTCAGTGGCCAAACTTGGTGAGAATCATCTCTGGTTCATGAAAAGGAGTGTTGTGTAAGACTGTAATTTTTATTGTTCAATTGACTTATAATATGCTGATTGTTTATTATTCCACTCTAGTCAATTAGAAGTTGATGTCTAGATCTTTTTTGTTTTGTTTTTTGCTCTTCGAGAAGACACTAGATGCTGCAGTTTCTATTTGGCTAGGTAGTGCATTGCTTAAGCAGACATATGGTTTATATTTCCCTTTTAGACGGATTTCTGACTTCATCGCACATATGCCAAGCTGTAATATTTTGAAGGTGTTTGACAATACCTGCAGAGCAAAGACATATCCTAGTGTTCCAAAGATTGCTCCCCCTAGAAGAAATCCAGCCAAAAATCCTCCCCACCTTTAGAATCTTCACTGTTAAGCAAATCAAATCATAGAAAAATAATCTGAGAAAAAAGCATATGTCATTAACAGATTGGACACAAGAGAGGCTTATCAGTCATTTCATGTTGACAATGGGAAGTGAAGTCACGCATAGCTGCAATGTTCATAAAGATTTCATAGCAATTATTTCAAACCTATAGTATTATAGAATTCCTCTTATGAAATCGAAGGATTGTAACAATGACTTAGGAAATTCTAGTTTTTGGAATGTAGTATTTATGGAGTTTTACAATGTTAATATGTATCAAATTTGCTGTTCAGCCTTCTAAAAGAACCAGTCTAGGTCCTCAACTTTTGAGGAAGGAAATTAGCCCCAGGAGATCAGTTAGCTGTCTTTTAATTTGTTTGTATGGAGAGAATGGGAAATAGTTTTATTGGATGACATGCTCCAGCATAGCTTTCTGTTTGGACAAATTAACAGAACGCAATATCCAGATATAACTTAAAATTTGGCTGCTAATTTCCCCCCTCAAATAGCTAAAGGGTTAAATTGGATTTGATGCTGAAATTTAGGGGCCATTCTATCAGATGGCTAGGCAATTTTTGGTGTTCATTTAGTGTCTTTTTATTTTACACAATCTGTTAGATAACTATCAACTTTGGAATCAATAAGTGCACAAACACGATGAACATAAGCATGATTAACTTAATTGGATTGTGACACAACTGGACTTGTGAGCTTTGTGATACACTTCTTATTTTATTTTGCTCAAAGCACTACTGTGGTTTAGACTTTGGATATCATCTCTCCACCATATATTTGTCACTTTATCACTCTCGCTAACCGATCTGTCTTCATGGAGCCAAATCTACACTAGCCTGAACTACTTTCTCCATGATGTGAATGTTTGGAATGGTCATCAAGTTCAGTTCTGACACAATAAATCGGGTGTTATTTGGAACACTAAAAAATTCTTAGGGCATGTTACAATGGTAGAATATGACTGCTGTCCATACTCCATGTCATCTGGAGACAAGGCTAACGACAACTTTTATGTTGTCAAACAAACGTAGATGAGATGATAATAGCTTTATCTAATGCTGCACATTTCCTAATTATCAAAGTTTTAATTAAAGCACTAGGTAACACATTGTCTCGATTACTCTCATTTCTAGTTTTCAGAGTTAAACTTCCGTACTTAACCCAAATGACCGCCTAATTCTAATGGTTCCATACTTTACCTCTTTTAGTTCGCACATCCAAGCCTGATATGGAGGACCATTCCATCCAGAGCCCTAGCCCTAGCCCTAGCCCTAGCAGGTTCCTCAACCTCCACCCAACCACCGCTGAAGACATCACCGCTGTTGTTGAAGACTCCACCGCTGTTGTCGCCGATGCTGACGTACCCATGGCAAGACCTCGTGGCCGAGGAAGAAATAAGAAGCCCGAAGGCCGGTATACCATCTCAGAGGTCTCAGATGCTGGGGCCCCAATTGCACCGCCAAAGTTCATAGCAAAGTACAGAACAACCTGCGGGTATATCGCAAGGGAGAGAGTGCCAATCACCTTTTTGGATTGGCACAAAGTGCCCAATACCATCAAAACGGATCTATGGACGGAGCTCAAACAAACCTTCGAATTCCCCGAAGAAGATGAACACCACGTGCGTCGGGATGCATTGATGACCATGGATGCGGCATGGAGGAACTTCACGGCCAGGCTGAATAATACTTATGTGAAGAAAAACCGGTCGGCCATCGGGGACTACCCAAACTTAGAACCATATTGGGATGAATTTGTGTCGATAAAGCAAAGTGAAGCAGCAAAGAAGTCCAACGAGGACCACATAAACATCGGAAAGAGAAACATCCATCCACACAGACTTGGTACGGGTGGGTACGCTGGTAAAATCCCTCAATGGGAGAGGCAGGAAGCAGAATCACTACAATCGACTGGTACAAGTCAATTGGCCGGACTACCAGACCGAGTCAAGCACTATGTGCTAGCGAGGGCAAGTGTCACGTCTGGTGGGGTCTTATCCTTCAGAAATAGTGATGACGAAGCAATCTCGCAAAGGGTCCAGGAGCTGTACGTCGAGTCTTCCCAAGGAACATTCCACCCAGATAGGGAGAACGACGAACTAACATATGCCCTGGGAAACAAGAAGCATCTTGGACGAACACGAGGTGTCGGGGTTAAGGTTCCCTGGAAGACAGGATTCCCAGAGCACCTCCACACTTACAAGAGTTGAAAGAGAGCTAGAGAAGCGTTTGCTGAAATAGAAATGATGGAGGAAAAGATGCTTCGAGAATTACAAGGCACAATAGAACAACAAGTACAACAAGCCATGAGCCAGTCGCATACCGAGAACATTGTTACGACCAGCCCTCCGAATCATCGCAGCAGTTGCGCATCCGCCCCACTTGTAGAACAGGACATGGGCCATTATCCTGTGGACGACATACATGACCCCACACCGTGCGAGCTCACTTTGCCCGTCATGAACATATTCATTCAGGCTGGTACAGGCATAGCGTACCCATGCCAAGAAGGAGGTGTATTGCACAACTCTGCGATAGTGCCGGGTTATGCAAAGGTCCAGGTGGACACGGTTAATCCCCAGTTTGCCAACCTTGGGCTAGAAATGCCCCCGAACGACGAGGTTACAACTCTAGGAAGTGTCGTCCACTCATTCATCCAGTGGCGCAAACGTGACATTGTCTTGGACCATCATGAAGTGCTCGCCTCTTGAGGTGAACTCGCCACCCTCCCGAGGTGACCTGCGGACTCTCCCGCAGTTGAACTCGCGGCACTGTCCTACTACAGAAACCTCGCACAGTCATCACCAACACATCAGCGTACAAAAGTTAGTGCGACAACTTCAGTTGACCGACTTAAAAATCCTTCTCTGAAGGCATGGCAGAATAAACAAGCCATATCAGCGAGGTCAGGCGAAGCCAGAACAGACTATGATGTTGTGCGCGAGAAAAGTAAGGGTAAAGCGGTCTCTAAAGGACAAGCTGCTGAAGAAAGATTGAAGTACGAATTGGAGAAGCCGTTTGTCACCCCTTCGAAGCTTGATAGCCTAACAGTGCAGCTAAGGCAATTACATGAATGGTATATGGAGAGATCTAACCAAGATGTGCTCCCGCAGGTGATCACTGCCATTTACAGAGAGGAACATTTCCACCATGAGGGGTCTGGCTGCTTCATGATAGAATTCAGCGAGTTGCACAATATGTACTATCAAGATGCCCTCGACGTGTCTCTTATGAGATGCTGGTCACTGTAAGTGTCCAATATAAAAATCATTGTCTACATTCATGTAATACCAATAAATGTGATGTCTAAATCATTTCTTATGTAGATACGAGTTGATCGAACTAAGAAGAACCAAAGGGCCAGTGGCATTCCTCGATCCGGGAACGGTTTGCCAGCCGAAAATCAAAAGAGTACCAAAGGAGGTCGAGGACTACGTATATAACGCTTTCATCAAACTCCAAGACAAGGAGTTCATACTTTTACCATACAATTTCAAGTAAGTGGCTCACTAGCTAGTTCAACTACTTGTTGATCTCGTTCTTTGCTCAGTTTAGGACTAATGACTACGGTATCATACATGTATATGTAGTTTCCACTGGATTCTCATAGTAATTACTCTAGATAAAAGCAAGATGCTGATCTTGGACCCGCGGGACAAAGATCCAAAAAACTACAAAGATATGACAAGTCTAGTGAATAGGGCGTTCCAAGCATATTGTAAAAAGTGCTCGAGACACCGTCCTTTCCATAAATCACTGACAATCCGTACTAAATTTCCGGTACGCACAAAAACAATTTTCCTATATCGCACCTCGTAGTCAATAACTCCTTCAATGTCGTATAAGTTTATTCAATTTTTTGCAGTACCACAAGTAGCCGCCAGGCACAAATTTATGTGGGTACTTCGTGTGCCAATACATGCGTGAAATCTTAGGCTCTACAATAGTAAACAAAGATGTAGAGGTTTGCCACGCTAACATCACACATTGATTCGTACATCTCATTCTCTATATAAGCTCTTAAGATAAACTTTTTCTATTTATAGCGTCTGAAGTTGCCTACGGGGGGACTGGTTCCAAATGAAATCCAAGGCATCTAGGGACAGCTCGCCTACTTCATCATGAAGGAAGTACTCAACAAGAACGACGAGTTCCATGACCCAGATAATAACGATGAAGTATTCCATACTCATCTGCCACCTCCTGAGGCCCCTACCAACACTGAAGACTCGTAGGCTTATAGTTTAGAAAACTAGTTAACTTTTTTCTTACGGTGGTGTAAACTGATGTTTCATTAAATGTCAAGTTTAGTATTGGATGGCATGGCTTGCACGTGTTCTAATTTCTATCATTTGATTTAAAAAGTTGTGATTGATCTGCGCATGTGTTGTTGCCCTTCTCCCGTGCGTGTGTGTGTGTGTTGATGGGTGGTGTGTGTGTGTGCTCTAGACGAGGAGCGCTCCCTCTATTGCTTTTCTCCGTGCCCTTTCATGATGGCTAGTAGAGCTTTTTATAGACGTGGGTGAAGGATGAATACGGCAAGAGCTCAGCCCCAAAACTGCACCATTACAGCAGGTTTATTTGATTGCTTGATTTAGTTGCCGAAGTTTCCTTTTGCATCTTTACCTTCCATTCATAAGAGATTTGATTACATGGTCCTTGCTTTTTTAGCTCTGCATTCCATCCGAGTGGATATGATAAGATAACATTTCCTTCGAATGAGATCGGCTGAATAAATCTGTCTTTCTATTTTCCTTCAATCGATCCAACGATCTAGGTCATTCGTGTTGTTTTATATCATATTTTGCTAAAACCATTTTTGCTGCCTACATGAGGGGGAAAATGATAAGTTGTATAATGTGGAGTCTAGGTTACGAACTTACCATACAAACTTAAAAATTCTTAGGATGAGATATTTGTTGATTTTATATGAACAATTAATTATTCTCTCAAATATTGGACAAAGGGGAGCTCCAGGTTTCTGACAAGGAGAGGGAGGAGCAACTGTCTAACCAGTTCAGGGATATCGCCACCATTGTGATGGAGAAGACTATAAAGCCTGAAACCCGGCGGCCCTACACCATCACCATGATCGAGCGCCTCATGCATGAGACACTTTAATTTTATATTGTAATTGTGTATATTGTAATTGTGTATATGCAAAATCTATGATTGTAATTGTGATTGATGTATTATATGTAATTGTGATTGATGTATTATATTGTAGTTGTGTATATGCAAAATCTGTGATTGTTGTACATTGTAATTGAGTATATGCAAAATCTGTGATTGATGTATTATATGTTTCAGAGGGCAGGGCTAGCAGCACCTGAGGCTAGCCCAAAATGCGATTTTTTATTTTTTCGATCAGGTACTATCTGTGACGGTTGGTGGATAGAACCGCCACAGATAATATTGTTATCTGTGACGGTTGGTGTATAGAACCGCCACAGATAATATTGTTATCTGTGGCGGTTGGTGGACAGAACCGCCACAGATAATATAGTTATCTGTGGCGGTTGGTGTATAGAACCGCCACAGATAATATTGTTATCTGTGGCGGTTGGTGTATAGAACCGCCACTGATAATCCTCGATTATCAGTGGCACTATATCTGTGGCGGTTCAATAACCGCCACTGATGGCAGTTATGAACCGCCACAGATGACCTTTTCCAGTGTAGTGAGGTCATCATACCAAGTTTCAGACTTATGAGAAAACCTAAGGAAATGTGTCTGTCCTGGGTTTAGGAGCAAGCCTAATTCTACACAAACATTAGAACTAGTGGCCCGATTAGTTGGATCTTTGGATCAATTTCCGTCACCACACAAGTCCTTTAGATTTTAGTGTAGAGCAGCGTGGGCTAGGGCAACTAGCCTTGCGAATTAAACATTTGCTTATCCCTAACAATGAGTCAAGGTGCTAGTCTATTAGCTAGAGTGAATCTGCATGTCGATAACTCGAAATTGTTGACTTACCCAACCTTGTTGAGACTTGGGAAGTTAACATGGAGTGTCTAAGGTTTGTGATGAAATATACTTTTTAGAATGTCTAATTTACCCCCTGAACTTTAGGGATTTATATTATAAGGCTTAACTAAGTAATATGTTAATATTTTTTAGTGTGAATTAATTAAGATCTCAAAATTAAAGGGGAATACTAAGAATACTCGTGCTAAAATTATTCCCGAATACAATTACTTTTAAAGATAAGATGAACACATTATGATCATGCCTAAAATAACTTTGAATTTTTTTTAAGGTTGTTCCTTGCATCGGCTAAAAGGTTATACATTGCCCGAAATCTAGCATCAGGCTATCGTAAAGGTAACTACAAAATGCTTGTATGTTATTGTTTTCTAGATTTCCATATTGAAACATTACTTATATAAGCGTGTACTTGCTACACAATTACTTTCAGGTCATGATGAAGCTGCCAGAGATGCAAACTAAAGAAGCAACAAATAACTTGTGCTACTCTTCTTGTACTACTAAACTAGCTAGCTATAAAGATTTTGTTATGATGCTTCATGATCGATGTGCATATAGTTTTTAGGGCATTAGGTAAGAAGTACTTTGAAAAAAAAAGTGTTGTACACTAGCTTCAACAATTGTATATCAAGTGGATACAGCTTGCCTAATTAACCAATTTTTTGTTTGTCACCATTGCCTTTTTTTCGTGAGATCATCTTAAAAGCAGATACATGACTTAGCTACTTTCAACTTGTTACCTTCGGAGTGTGCACCTCTTGCCTATACCGCAAAATGAAAGGTTGGCTTCATTTCTGCCGCAAACAAATATATTTAAACAAAACTTCATTTGGGCCTTCGAATTTTACTAATTTATAAAATTAAGATCGTGTATAACTATTGTATCTACTATTATCATAAAGATTAAGAGGATAGGTTTTTGGTTGTCCCTTTTGTTTGGACCTCCTCAACTTCTTCCGTGTCAAACTTTGGATATTGTTGACGATAGGTTGGGTCTACTACTAGCGGTAGCATTGACAATTGCGGTGCCTATATCTCTTCTCTCCATCCCATAGATCTTATATATCCCATGTGCACCGTAGCCTCCCCTATCTCCTTAGATCTTGCACATGCTGCCAGCATCCATTGTCTGCCTTCATTGATCATGTCATCTCACATCCCATGGTTGATTAAAGCCACCTAGTTCTTCCTACAGCCTTTCTCGATTGGAGTATGTTGTCAGCGGCAGTTGGGACTATGAGAGAACATGCTGTAGACAAAGGAGGGCGATTCGATGGCAAGACTATCTTTGTCAAGTTGAAACAAGATAAGTTGCATCAAAGATTGAAGATGGGTAGTAGAGAAGGAGCAACACATTTATAGCATGCAAATCACTAGGTGAACACAAGGCCAAATAACTGATCAAGTGCATGATCAGCCTGATGATTCTATCCAAACTCCACGAGAAGAACTTTGGCATGTCTGGACCTCTCCATATTTTCCCTTCCCTTTTCTACATATTCTTGATATATGTACTAAGAGAGTGTAAATGCATATCTCCAGGAAACTCTTAGCGGAGGATCGATAGACATAAGAAGACTTGGACGCAAGTAAGCTTTTCTTTCTTCTGTGAAGACTTGTGGATTTTTTTTGTCTTGTGTAGTGTTTTTTTCTTGGTTCTATTAGAGTTTTGTTTGAGGCTTTCATTATTGCTACGTAACACATGTATCTGAATTGGTTTTGTATACATACATTTGGAACAACATGAAGACCTCTAGCTAGTGTAATATTATTTACTATTGATGCACTAAGTTGGTTTAGTCAAGTTCTTGTATAGTTACAATAATTTGGTACATTAGTCATTGTCTTCGTTTGTCAATTTATATTCTAATTTATAAAATCACAAGGAGAGAAAAATTGGTCCTACTATCATATAATATTGCAATATTTCTCTACTTATTTAAGGTTAGTTACATAGTACCCCCAAGGAGTCATATTAACCCATGTGACATGAGACTAATTATATACAAAGTATGACAACAATACATAGTAATCTATCTTGGATTGAAAGATCTTTACTTTTAAGTATTTTTTGTTGTTCAATGTTGTTTTGGTGAAGGCATCAAGCAATAGCAAGTTTTAATTGTGAACACAAGAGACCAAATCAAAAAAATTCGTAGAATAATATGTATGAATGTGGAGAATTTGTTACCATGTCAAGTGCCATATGTGATGTATTCAATTAAAACATCATGATAAATTCAATATTTCAATTTTCATCAAAACATCATGCTCCTTTCTAGGTTGAACAAAATCAGTTCTTGGTAGGTCGGCATGAAAACCCTGCCCAACCAGCAAATTATTAAGTTTGGCAGTTTGGGTCAAGCTGTTTGCACGGGTTGGAAGGGGTTGTATTTTTTATTGCACTTGAGGCTGTGGGTAGGAAATGACTAGGTGGGCTGCCTTTTGGTAGTTGGCCCTTATAACAAAGAAAATGGCCGAGACATATGCTTCTCTTCATATCTTCTTCAACCAAGTGCCACTGCTATTGTAGTCCAAACTCCAAGACCGTTTGAGCAAACCACCTCCACTTTGTAGTCACCGTTGCCATCCCTCCAAACATTGCATGCCACTGCAAACTTCTCAACCGCTCCCTCAACTTCCCCATTCAATCGCCATGTGCAGCTCCAATCATGGCACCGTCACTGTCTTCTCATCCTCGCCTGAATCCTACTCTAGCAGCTTCTCTCTGAAGTGCCGTTGCCTTCTCTCAACCTCAACATCGACTCCACACTACCAAGCCATCCGGCCTCAGCTGGGCACCCCAGCCCTGATGGTTTGGGTGTTAGACCTATTGTATGAGGGCCATGAGGCTGCTCAAATGGTGGCTACATTGATCACGCCGACCATGCCACACTCTCGTGTGTTGGCCACCACTGATGGCTATGTTCCTGTGCTAGGACTAAGTGAACTTCTTTGATTCAGCCATGTCTCCTTCTCCCCTATTTCTATCTGGGTCTGATGGTTTACACAAAATCCAACCTAGCCAGTACATAAACCGAAAATATGGTTTGGTCTGGGTTGGGTCGGCAGTAGGGCTATACAAATATTGAGCTCAACAAGCTATACAATCTTAGCTCGAGCTCCAAACGAGCCAAGCCCTAGCTTGGACCTAAGCTCGAGAGCCTAACGAGCTGAATAGTGTGGTTAAGGCTTGACATACCCCTTCCCAATTTTTCTCCACACATTCCTTCCAATGTTAAAGTCTAGTTGCTGAGCTTTTTCGAGCAGAACTCAAGCTTTGGCCGAGCTTTTGTATGAGATATTGTGTTAAAGTATAGTTCCAAGCTTTTTTAAGCCGAGCTCGAGCTTATTTGAGCTTTGGCGAAGATTTTGTAGAAGTTAAATGTAATTACCAAGCTTTTTTGAGCTGAGATCAAGCTTACTCAAGCTTTGGCCAAGCCGAGCTCGAGCCTTGCTCCAGGCTTGAATCCCAGCCTGGGCTCGCTCGAGCTCAGGTCGAGCTTGTATTGAACTTGAGCCTAGCAGGCTATGCTCACTCAAGCTCGACTCGTTTATGTTCCTAGTTGGCAGGTTAAGCGGTTTGGGACCAAACCGTGGATAACCCTGCTCCGTGCTTTGCATTTACTATAGAAAGAAAGGAAAACTATTATTTTTCTCTAAAACTGTGTATCACTACCTCTCAGAAAAATTTGTGGACTGCCAAACGGATCTAGCATGTCAGCATATTTGTAAAGAATTCAAGGGACTTGACTCGAGAAAAGCCAAAAGATTTGTTTTATGAGAAGGACAATTTCATGCAAGTCAATTGTATCTGTGCCATTAATGCAACGTATATGTATCTCAAACCAAGATACGCTGCATTATTCATAGGACATTTAATTTTGGAGATAGATTTGCATACCTGTGTCTATCAGTAATGTATTTTCTTCGATCACGCCCTTGAATCTTCCTCAATTTAAAGTCAATGGGTCATAAGATCACACCCTTAAATATTACCCATTTTAATTTTTGTTCATGTTCTTATCAAATTTTCCTTTTAAAATAGTACAATGAAGAAACTATACCATGACAAACATCATTTGATGATACATTATCATATCCAATATGAAGTTATTTGAAATTACTTTACAAATATATCCATTAGTTAGTAAACCTAAATTTACAACATTAGAAGATATGCGCACAATCAAAATAAAAAATAAAAAATTATCTATGTGATTTTTGGAGGATAGATTTGGAACTAGGACACTACTAGGAAAGAATTATTAAAGCATGATCATCATGAAATAGCATATATATCTCTGTAGCCTCTAGTTTACAAATTTAAAATATTTAAAGGCTAAAGTAGCTAGTTTTGAATGGCATTTTTTGAAAATACTATACCTTACAAGGATGAAGTTGCGAAAAGATATATATGCCTATTAAACTATCTTTAATTCTGGGATGGTTCACTGAATTATAAATGCCCCTAGTTGGCAACCTTTAGGTATGCCTATTGTGATCCAGCCTTTAGGTATGCCTATTGTGATCCATGTTCTTATATTTTCAATAGCATCTGTCAATGTAGGTAGCAATCCCATGAGCTTTCATTTTATTCCTTTGCAATTTTGTTTCTCCCTCTGTTAGCATTTATCTCTCTGAAATACCATAGATGCATGTTGGCTGTAACCACTAGCTTCATGTTTTGAGCAATTTATTTTGTTTACCTATCAGAGAACATATTGGGATTGATCTCCAATGGATGAGATGAAGAGTGGAAATGCTTCTCTTGAGCCTGAGGCGAAACTAGGATTGTCACCATCACGGTTTGTGAAGGTTTTCAGGAATGGGGAACTTTTTGGAAGGAAGATAAATTTGGCTGTTCACAACAATTATGACTCATTGTCCTTCACCTTAAAAAGACTGGGCAACAACTATTCTAGTAAGTTATGCTTTCCCATATGCATAGATCTGTCAATCAAGTTGTTTGTGAATTTGCATGGCTGGATCCGTAGCATTTGTATAATTCAAATGAAACAAGTTGAATCTAGCTAGCACTTGAATGATTGTGTTAGAAATTACTAAATCTTAACAAGGGGTATGGAAAATTAAAATGAAAATTACAAAATAGCTATTGCACCGAAATTTCCTGTTATTTTAGTGCACCTAGATGTATGACCTAATTTCTAATTTATTACGGGTGAAACACAAATTTTGCTCGCACATAGAGGATCTAGATCTTACCTACTAGTTATGAATATACTAGTCATGTGTCCGTATGTTGCAACGAAAACTCAATTTGTGACAAAAATTTTATTTGTAAAGAACACTAACTTTAGTTATGTTTCAATAGTAGGAAAAATTTATTCCTCCGAAGAGATTTGACTATCGGGTTAAATCCTCTTCCATCTCAACCGTTCATGTTAGATCTAACGAATCAAGTACTCTGAAGGAGAATAGATGATCGCCACCAACTATTAATTAGAATTAGTAGAAAGATATCAATCCTTACCATTGAAGGAGGAGAAAGTTATTGCTTTCCTCTTGCAAGAAATCTTCTTGCTTCTTGCACGCAGCCTTTCTCTTCTCTTCTCTTTCTACGTGTGTCTCCACTACCGACTGGCCTCTCCTCCTGGAGATGAGAATGGATGCCTTCTAATAGGGAGTAGATGAAAGCGTATAGCGCGGATGGAAGTCGTCTCCCGACATCTTCGTGATTGGCACATGATTTGGTTGTGTGATTTTTTTCCTTTTAATCTATGCATTTCCATATATGCTGAGATAGAATTCCCGTATTGTGGGATATGGTGAGTATATCCTTCTATCCATGCAGGATATGATGAGAAAATCCTTCCATTTATAAGATATATGAATAACATCCTTCCATAGTAAGAACATGTGAATAGAGATATGCTAAAATAATATTTCTGTTCAAAAAAGATATGATAAAATCCTTCCATCTAAGATATGATTAAATCCTCTTCTATCTCAGTCGTTCACGTCAGATCCAACGAATCAGATACTCTAAAGGAGAACGGACCACTGCCACCAACTCCTAATTAGAAGTAGTAAAGATATAGCCTTGTAGAATCTTGGATAGTTATAATTTCCTTACATGCCATAAAAAGTTTGTATCATCCCTTATATGTCACTTATTGTCTTATTAGCATATAGGTCTAGACCCACCTTGTTGGTGAGACAATGAGGGATTTCACAAATATTTAGTGACATGTAAGGAATTAATCATAATCTTTATCTTATGATATAAGCTATAATTTTTCTTAGACACAAGAAATAACATAAGTAATAACTCCTAAATCCCATGTTTTCTCTGTGGGCCGTGCATTTGTAGCTACTTAAATGATTGCTCCTTCATATATTACTCCCTTCATCCAAGTTTATAAGACGTATTTCTTCTTAGCCCATAGACCAAGAAGATATTGAAAATGATTAGATTACCTCTAATTATTATCACTAAACACTATATTCAATGCATGCATATAAAGAATATGAAGTAGAGATGGATATTTATTAGGGGTATATAGGAAACATCATACTAATTTTACATTGGAATGTGAAAATATGTGTTATATTTATGAACAAGACCATTCAAAAAATACACCTTATAAACTTGAACGGATGAAGTATATGATTTGCTAACTCAACTCTAAAAGTGGGAAATAAGAAAATAATCGTTGCCAAGGTTTGTTTATAGCAGACAATATTAATAGTTGATTGATTGATAATAATCAAATTAGGCATTTAAAAAGGAAAATTGCTTATATGCTTAAAAATTGACCTACATTAGTCATGTGTTGAATAACATAGTTGACGAGTATTCATACAATGGGTACCCCAGCAGCCCAGAGTAACGAACGGGCTGTCCTAGGCCCGACTCCGACCAAAGGCCTCGTGGGGCCACAAAGGACGCTCGTCCCCGACCCAACGAGTTGCTCCAAGCTCGTCCCCGACCTAACGAGTTACACCAAGCTCGTCCCCGACTAAGCGGGACGTCCGACCCCGACCAAGCGAAACATCCGACCCACGCCGCAGGTCGGACTCCCCCGAGCTCCGATCAAGCTGAGACGATCTCCGCCAAGGGCCAAGTGTCAGGCCTCCACCAACTATCAGCCACGTGCCCTACGGACGCAACCATTCGGAGTGACCACACGGGGGCAGGTGGCCCCTTCCCAAGGCAGCACGAAGGTTGCCAAAGTCAAGACTCCAATCTCATCGTCCAATCATGCATAGTGTGGGGATACGCTCCCTTCCGAGGCAGCGCCAGCGTCACGCACCATGGCGTCAGCACCCGTCAGGCCCACAGAAGGTAGGTACGCTGTTTCTCGATGAGGCAGCAAACTGCTCTACTCGATGAGCCTGCCAATCCAGCATGGGCAGAAGAGGAGGTCGACCAACCACCAAGACTAAGGGTCAGAGCTCCTAGCATAGGTCTCTTCATCCTTCCCTCTCCCAACTTTCCATGTAACCTGCCCCCTCCGACTATATAAAGGGAGGCAGGGTCTTCCGGAGGGGGGGTGTGGACTCTCGCTTTCTCTCGGTTCGGGCTCTCGACTCTCTCACTCTCTCTTCTCTCAGTCTTTACGAATAGGCAGCATACACTCTCGTGTTTAAGCCCCCAGCTCCCGCTTGTAAACACTGTGCAGTCATCTGCACCCAAAGCAATACGACACCGCCACGCGAACTAGAGTAGGGACATTCAGCCCGAACCAGTATACTTGGACTCTTGAGTCTAACCATTCAAGGAGAGGGAACGCGCGGCCCCTTAAGATTTATAAATTTACTTGCCGGTGCACGAAACACCGACAACAGTAATCCTTTTAAGTTATTCATTTATCATTAGAAGAGGTGCTAAAATTACTTCATTTTTTCTAGGTTGTATTTTGTCAGACCATTCTAAATTATGTAGAAAATCGTTCTTAGTTTTTATTTTGAGCACATCGTCCTTCCAAGATATATAATTAAGCGATATTTTAAATTCGATAATACTAACTTATTAACTATCCTTCAATTGCTTAGTGTCACCATTCCAACTTAATGGATTGGTGAACAATGAAGAAGATGGTGCAATATTGGATGAAGACGATTTCCTTCTTTTATACGATAATGTGGACGGTGATCGTTTCTTCCTCGGTGAAGTTCCATGGGAGTGAGTTCTTTTATCTTAATTAGTCTTTGTATATTTTAAATTTGTTTCATCTCCTGAATTCCGTAATTATTTTGATTATCATAAAAAACAGTAACAATTTAATGTTACAGGCTTTTCACCATTTCAGTCAAGAAGATCTACATTGTTCCTGCAGAAAAAGAGGATGGTGCGTGCAACAATACATTAACTTACATGCACTTTCCATTCACTGACAAACAAAACCTTCAAAGAATTGATAATCTATTATTTTTTAAAAAAACCTGAATTGATTATATACCTTTTTAATTTTTGGAGGATTATATTAATTTTTTACTCCCATCTATAGTGCTTGCAGATAATGAGGAAGACAAGGAAAATACTGCTGCTAGTGCTGCTGATGTAGACGAAGCTGCTGCTGATGGTGATGGAGCTGCTGAGGAGTAGCCAAGAAATATGAAGAGAAGCTCAAGCTTGGATTGCACCCTCGATGGTTGCAATTGCATGCTCGTTTCTCTACTTGCCTTTCAGTTCCTAATGTGTCTTTTATCCCAGGCTTGGCTTGTAGCCTGAATAAATCGAACCTGTCTCTTTTATCTTTGACCATCTGCATAACATATGAAGCTATGAAACAATATATTAATTAGCTTCTAGTGCTATGGCATTGGGACATATATGCCACCGGTCATTGAGAATTAAGTGTTGTTATTATATACTTATCAGTATGTCGTAATATCATTTTGTGCCGTTGTTTGCACCAAAATTTGGCAAACTTGGTCAAAATCGGCAATAAAGTCAAAGATACGGAATTAACGAACAGGATGGAAAGGTTTGGAGATATTTTGGTAAATACAAGATTTTCAAAGAAAAACAACCGTCCAAGATAAGACCGATACGGAAACGGACTTGAAGCGTATTGTAGCAAGACAACGATCGGCCGAGGGTATAAAAGAAGGTCCAAAGCGAATTACACGGGGATCATCAACACAACACAAACCAGTCTTTACTTTTCATTTACTTTTCCTGTCGAACTAGGAGTAGTTTCTGTAATTTAGCCTTTGTAATCGATCTTGATCAATAAAGTTGCGCATCGCCGATTGTTGATCTTCGTCAATTACATCCTAGGTTCAATTTGTTCTGATTTTGTTGCGCATCGCCTTCTTCAGAATCGATCTACCTTTATCCTCTAATCAGCCTTAATCGGCTAATTAGATTTATCTTGTTACCTTGATCTTAATCGGCTTCAAGCTGATTAAGTCTAAGCCGATTGATTTTGACGACCGGCTTTTGATTGAATTTTATATTTTTACCTTGTCGATTCCAGGTCAAATCGACTGGCACGCTCTGAACCCGTTGTTCGTCTGGTGTGCTGCTGTCAGAAACCCTACATCAAGTTTTTTGACGCCAACACACTCTTGGCACGCCCGGTGGGACCCGCAATGTCTTCATCAGGGAAGTCAATTCCGCCATCAGATCTCAACGCAGAAGCTATAATCGTCCCAACAATGGACAATTTATCTGCAGAGCAACGTCAAGAAATTGAAGCTCGGAAGGCCGCGCTGGAAGAGATGATGTTAAGTTGCTATCAGAAAACTAGACGCGGCGTCACTCAAAAATCCGCCTGCGACGGTCAGCGCTCGGGAGATGCAGTGTAACGTAACGTAAGCCGATATCCGCTGCTCGCCGAATTATCGGCTATGATTAATCGATCATGCACCATGCTTTGATAAACCAATCATCGGCTCGTAACAACGCTTAAGCCGATGATAGCAAATAGCGTTAAATCTATAGCTCGTGAGTTGGTCTCGTCGGAAGTCTACTCGACCTATTGCAAGCTCGCCAAATTATCCTGCTTTTTCAAGATCGCAAAACACGCAGAGCACACCGGCCGATTCTAAACCATCGGCTATAACCTCACCCCCTACCATGATGCCCACACAACCCACGGTCATATTGCCTAGGGACCCTCGGTCAAGTGGGGTGAGCCATTACGATCCTATACCGACGCTAAATTGGATGCACTAATCAATTTGCCGCGTCGGCTCCGTTTCACGCTTTTCCCAATCGGTTTCATAGCCGATTGGCTCCGAGAGATTCCCACAAGTACCCACCCTGCTGAGAAATCCGGGTTCACATAAGGTAGTAACATACTCAGAACCATTTGTACCAGTGCCGGAACCTCAAGTCAGACGACATCGGCACGAGCAGTATGATCGCGCACCGGCAGGACAGCATAATTGGCAACCCGAGCTTGCACTCGGGGGGCAGAACACCGATTATGACAGATATTATCAAGGGCCTGCTATGGCCGATAATGCTAATTGGGCTGATCAGATCTCTGCCATTTTGAGGGACCAATTCAGCATACAACCAAAAGGGAAGGTTATCGGCTATAGAAAGTCGTATCCCGATTACATAGATCGCATGCCCTACCCTCATAACTCGAGTTCGGACTTCGCCAAATTCTGCGGGATGATTCTATCACCACCTCGAACACGTTGGACGCTTTATCGCACAATGCGGTGAAGCGGCCCAGTCCGACGGGCTTAAAATTAGACTATTCCCGTTGTCTCTGTCTGGGGCAGCGTTTACTTAGTTTACTTGCTTGCCTCCGAATTCGGTTCATTTATGGAACGATTTGGAAAGCCGATTCCATGAATACTTCTTTTCGGGCAGTTTAGAGCTCAGGATTTCAGATCTGAGTTCTGTTCGCCAGAAGTTCGGGGAATCGATAACGGATTACATCAATAGA
Source organism: Otatea glauca (assembly GCA_036346275.1). NCBI lineage: Eukaryota > Viridiplantae > Streptophyta > Magnoliopsida > Poales > Poaceae > Otatea > Otatea glauca. The sequence goes on along the minus strand of JAYEVK010000442.1, from coordinate 109,370 downwards.
TTTAGAGAAATTAGGAATCGGTGTTTCAGCGTCACATTGCCTGACAACCAACTTGCCGATTTAACATTCCAAGGTTTGATTCCGCCGCTTAGGGAGAAATTCGAAGGACAAGAATTCACTGACCTTAGCCACTTATTGCATCGCGTATCGGCCCAGGAAAGCCGATTCACTGACAATAAAGTGTTCAAAGATAGATTTAAAAACAGCAATAACAAAGAAAAGAACAAGGCTAAAGTCAATATGGTTGAATATTGTCCAAGTGACTCATCGGAAGACGAGGAAGTAGAAATAAACATAGCCGAATGGGTAAAAGGATCCAAAAAGTCCTTTGTCTGTTCTTGGCTTAAGCCGACTAGGAACAAGTCGGAGGTTAAGTACTCTTTCGATGTTTCAAAGTGCGATCGTATTTTTGATTTACTTCTGCAAGAAAAGATAATACGATTGCCAGAGGGACATGTGATACCGTCGCCCGATGAGATCAAAAAACGCAGGTATTGCAAGTGGCATCACTCTTATTCGCATGACACTAATGATTGCAATATCTTCCGTCAACAGATCCAATCTGCTATTGAGGATGGTCGGTTGAAGTTTATTGATGAGCCGACCATGCAAGTTGATGTTGATCCGTTTCCCATCAACATGGTACAGTGTTCGACTAAAGGAAAAGAGCCGATGCACGACGAGCAGAAAAAGGATCGACAAGTCAACATCCAATCAAGCTCGAACGGCGATCAAACACTGAAGATTACAATCGGCTCTTTACAAATAGAAGCCGATCGTGAAGGAAAAAATTCAAGAACCATCAAACCCAAAGGGAATCCTCAGGTAGGTAAATGGTACAAAGCAGAGAAATCTCCATTAAGGCAGCCAGCTAAACGGTCAGGGCCAACATTTTTACAATTAATGGAGAAATACGAGAGGATGAATAGCCGACCACGGTATAAGGCTCACCGGTCGGATAACTTGTACCGCACCGAGAATGTGGAGAGGGCACATAGAAGGTGTCCCTTTTGGCAGTTTTGCTGGGAAAGAGGAGTAGCGTTGCCATCACCATACACCTGCCCGATGGAACATTATCTCCGAGACGATGGGCCAAGGCAATCGGCCAGAGATAGGCTGTCTGGGCCGATTAGAGAGCAAGGCAGAAGCGACAGAAGGCCTATCCACGAGAGAATATCCAAACCAGATCAAGAACCGAGCCAAACCAAGATACACAAGCCCAGTTCTGATCAAGAAGATTTGACTGGTCAAATACGAAAGCCGGTGGAACCCAAACCCAGATGGTGTCCATCTGGCCTGAGCCGTTCACAACAACGATGGCTTCAAAGGCTAAGGACGCAAGAAATCCGTGAAGCCGATGCCGAAAAACAGAGAGACGAAACGTTTAATGAACTTCGTCCAATCAAATACGTCAAGAAAGAGTGGAGAAGAAAAGAACAAGCCGAAGAAGATTCCGAATCGGCTGATGACTTGGATTCTCCCATGATCCGGGATGACACCCCTCCCATGGATATTAACATGGTGTTCACATTGCCACCAATTCAAAGTCGAATCAATCGCCAAAGAGGCGATTGCTCGCCAGTGCTCGACGTCGTGAGCGCCATCTTTGAGAAGCCCAAAGATGACCATCGGCATCCAAACCATTGTATCTAAAAGGGTATATAAATGGCAAGCCGATATCAAGGATGCTGGTAGACGGAGGCGCCACGGTGAACTCCGATTCCGCACACAACATGTAAGAAGTTGGGTAAGTCTGATGAGGATTTAATCAAAACTAACATGGTTACAATGACTTCACAGGCGACCCTACAGAGGCAAAAGGTGTCATGGTCACAGAACTGACTGTCGGTAGCAAGACTTTGCCGATAGCATTTTTTGTGATTGACGCCAAAGGAAACTACAGTGTGCTGCTCGGTCGGGATTGGATTCATGCTAACTGCTGTATCCCATCGACTATGCATCAAGCGCTTGTCCAATGGAACGGAGAAGAAGTTGAGGTCGTTGCAGCCGACACATCGGCTCATATCGCCATGGCTAGCTCCGACGCGAATTGGCAACACGAAGCTGGCTGCATATCGGGCAATGCGCTGGATGATTGCGATTTCATATGCGTAAGCAAATCAGGGCTCATGCCGATCAGTGTCAAGCCTGGCACCTTTGATCGAGCAAACGAAGTGTTACGACGATGGGGACAGGAAAAACATTGAAAGCGCTGCAGGATAAAATGCAAAGCTATCGGCAAACAACGGATAGCTACGAAGCCATCGAAGATTTTGAAGAAATTGAGAAGTTAGGTTAAGGTTTCACATCCACCGATTTACTTGAAGAAGTCGATATAGGTAGCGGTGATAGAAAAAGACCAACTTTTGTTAGTGCAAATTTAGGTGTAAAGTACAAAGAAAAACTAATAAAAATCCTTAAGGATTATAAGGATTGTTTTGCTTGGGAATATCACGAAATGCTTGGATTAAGCCGTCAGCTTGTGGAACATCGGCTGCCTATAAAATCGGGTTATCGGCCGTTTAAACAATATCCGAGGCGTTTCAATCCGGCATTGTACCAAATTATAAAAGAAGAAATAGAACGATTGTTGGAAGCAAAATTTATCAGGCCCTGTCGATACGCAGAGTGGGTTTCCAACATCGTTCCAGTTATGAAGAAAACTGGAAAACTTCGAGTATGCGTCGATTTTAGAGATTTGAACAAAGCAACACCAAAAGATGAATATCCGATGCTGATAGCCGATATGCTTATCGATGCTGCATCAGGGAATAAGATCATAAGTTTTCTAGATGGTAATGCCGGGTATAACCAGATACTCATGGCAGAAGCCGATATACCGAAGACAACTTTCAGATGTCCTGGTGCTATAGGATTATTCGAGTGGACGGTGATGACTTTCGGCTTGAAAAATACTGGAGCAACGTATCAGCGGGCCATGAATCTGATCTTTCACGATTTAATCGGCCACATTGTCGAAATTTATATTGATGATGTAGTGGTAAAATCTGCAGACGATTTGCAACACCTGGCCGACTTAGAGAGAGTGTTTAAGAATATAAGATCGCACGGTTCGAAGATGAATCCTTACAAGTGTGCGTTTGGCGTGTCGGCTGGACAGTTTTTAGGCTTCATGGTGCATGAAAGAGGAATTGAAGTCAGTCAAACGAGGGTCAAGACTATAGCCGATACTGAACCACCGACATGCAAAAATGAGCTGCAAAAGTTGATCGGCAAAATTAACTATCTCTGCAGGTTCATATCGAACCTCTCCGGTAGAATTCGTGCTTTTACTACATTGTTAAAATTAAAAAACGATGAAGAATTCAGATGGGGATCCGATCAACAAAGGGCTTTTGTGAAGTTAAGAGGTACTTGTCCAACCCTCCGATTTGGTTGCACCTCAAAAGGGTTCCTTTCAGATTATACGTCTCACCAAGAAGATACTATTGAGGCTGTTTTGGCACAAGAGGTGCATGGTAAAGAAAGGGTTATCTTTTATTTAAGCCGACGGTTCTTTGGACGCAAGTCGGTACCCTTTATCGAAAAACTATGTTTATCCTTGTACTTCTCGTGCACAAAGCTAAGGCATTACATATTAGCATCGGCCTGTAAAGTAATCTGCAAAACCGATGTTATAAAATATATTTTGTCAGCTCCTATCCTGCGAGGTCGACTTGGCAAATGGGCTTACGCCTTGGTTGAGTTCGACTTATCATATGAATCGGCCAAAGCAGTCAAAGGACAAGTGTTAGCCGATTTTATAACAGGACATGACACTGCGGCAAATTTAGTCTTGGTTGCACCATGGAAGTTGTTCTTTGATGGATCAGTATGCGGGGAAGGTGATGGCATCGGTGTTGTACTCACCTCACCTAAGGGGCATAACTTCGAATTTGCATTTCGGCTAAATAGCCGATGCTCAAACAACCAAGCCGAGTACGAAGTGTTACTCAAAGGCTTACAATTGCTGGAAAATATTGGGGTGAGCGCTGTTGAGGCATATGGTGATTCACTGTTGGTGGTGCAGCAAATAAAGGGAGAATACCAATGTCGAGATGAAGTGCTACTGAAATATTTAGAACAATGTTTAGAGATTATCGGCTCTTTTATATCATTTTCTATCGGTCATGTTCCTCGAGAATTGAACGATAGAGCTAATGCTTTGGCTCAGCAAGCATCAGGATATAAAGACTTTGGACAAAGTCAAGAGACTGAACTGGTAGACAAGGCAGTCATGTGCACAGATATTGCCGATTGGAGAACGCAGATAAAAGATTATCTAGTTGACCCATCCAAGCCGACAGAACGGAAGATACGGCAGCAAGCGTTGAAATACGTTATTATGGACGATATACTATATTATCGGACTATAGAAGGTTTGTTGTTAAGATGTCTTGAGGCCGAAGAAGCACGGGTGGCAATGGGTGAAGTACACGAAGGCATTTGTGGGTCTCATCAATCGGCACATAAGATGAAATGATGCTCAGACGGACAGGTTATTTTTGGCCGACGATGTTGGAAGATTGTTTCAAGTATTATAAAGGATGTCAAACATGTCAAAAGTTTAGCAATGTACAACTAGCACCAGCATCGGCTTTACATCCAATCATCAAACCTTGGCCGTTCAGAGGTTGGGGAATAGATATAATCGGCCAAATATTTCCTGCTTCGAGTAGAGGCCACAAGTTTATTTTGGCCGCAACCGATTACTTTTCAAAGTGGGTTGAGGCTATACCACTTAAAAAGGTAACCAGTGTTGAGGCGATTCGTTTTGTGAATGAACATATCGTCCATCGGTTTGGAATACCGCAAACAATCACGACCGATCAAGGTACGGTATTCATGTCCAACGAGTTTCAGGGTTACGCAACAAGTCTAGGGATCAAATTGTTAAATTCTTCGCCATATTACGCTCAGGCTAATGGACAGGCCGAGTCGTCTAATAAGACACTAATCAAGTTGATCAAAAGAAAAATTGATGAAAAACCAAGGAATTGGCATTCAACTCTATCGGAGTCACTTTGGGCCGATCGGCTATCGTATCACGGAGCGACAAAGCTTTCACCTTACCAATTGGTGTACGGACAAGAAGCCGTTCTACCCGTAGAGATCAACATTGAATCGATACGGACAGCCAGGCAAAACGGGTTGTCGGCTCAAGAATACAGTGATTTGATGATCGACAATTTGGATGAGTTAGCAGAGTTACGTTTGTTTACGCTCGATCGGCTTAAGAAGAATAAGATCAGAGTTGCAAGGGCATATAATAAAAAAGTCATGCCTAAGTCTTTCGATCTAGCCGATGTAGTGTGGAAAACAATATTGCCTGTTGGTTCGAAAGACAACCGATTTGGAAAATGGTCACCTACGTGGGAGGGGCCATACAAAATTAATCGGCTAGTCGGCGGAAACTCGTACTTACTGGAAACGTTAGAGGGGTACATCTTGCCTAAGGCAATTAATGGGAAGTATCTGAAGAAATACTATCCTAGCGTTTGGATTGGAGCCTAGCCGACTAAGGACTATGATTAAAGGCCAAGATTAACACGATGCTGTTAATTGGCGAGAAAGATTACACTTATAAGACGCAACATGTAGAATAAAATTGGTTAGACAGCCGATCATAAACGTAAAAAGTTACAAAATATTCTGAAGCACAGAATAGTATTCAAGCCAGAGTTCCAAAAGGAGAGCCAATTTTACATCTGGTTCACATCAGTGAATGCCCGATCCAGGGAGAGTTGCTCCCAAAGCCGATAACGCGCCCGCAGCCCTTGCAATCATGCCTTGGATTTCATCAAGAATGCGTTCATCTTCTTTGGCGCTCCCCGGGACTGGTACCACTTTCGCCGACTGTTTCTTCACACTTGCCACAGCCATCGCAATTTCAAGTTTTTGATCTTTTATCTCCGATGTGGTTTTTTCCATGGAGAGTTGGCCTTCTTGAATTTGTTTTTCTGCCTTGGCCAATTCTTCCAAAAGAAATTTCTTCGTGGTTTCAAGCTTGGAGAGGGACCCCTTGATCGACTTTAGCTGCTGCGCGTTGGCATCAAACTTGTGTTTCTTTGCCTTCGCATCTGCGACCAGTTCATCTAGGAGTTTTTGTCGCTTCTTGGGCTTCACGCTATCGATCCTCGCTGGGCGCCTCTACTTGAGATCTTCTATCATCTAGATGGCAAACATTCAGGATAGCTGCCATAGCTTCTGGAGGCAAGTCAGCTTCGACGGATGCCATGGCATCTCGGATCGACTGGTTATTTGCTAGTATTTCCGATTGAGGTCTTGTAACCAAGTCAAAAAGCTTGTTAAGTTTTTCTTTGACGCCTAGAATTGAAGTGACCACCACCGATGCTTCCTTTGAGACTTGAAGAATTTTTCTGAAATCAGCATCATGGTCAGGCGCCATGATTTCCGGGTCATCGAGGTCAGCCAAAGAAAAACCCAGCAGATCGCTCGGATTCGATGGTTCCGAGATAGAGTGATCACAGCTCGTGTCGGCTTTGGTGGGAGACAGACGCTTGCAAATGAGGTTTGGGAGGTTAGCCAAGATTTTTGCTACATGGGCAGATTGCGTCAGCTGTAAGAAATAAATGAACAGTTATTCAATATGGGTAGAGAAATAGTAGCCGGTACATATAGCTTATCGAAAAAATAGTAAACTCACATGCAAGAGTCAAGCATGAGGAGAACTCTCACTTTGCTCCCGAGGTTTTTGCCCTTTCTTTCTTTGGAGCTTTGGTATACTTTGTTTTCTTCTTTTACAAATATAATCGGCTAAAGTTAGTTAGGAAAACAAAGAAAATATCACCGATTATATTTTGGCTTACTTGGTTGTTTTTCTCAATATCCGATAGGGATGGATTTTGAATTCCTGTGGTACCGAGGTGTACCTGTGAGGCGACCGTCTGAGCGGCCTTTTGCCTGGGCCGCTTGATTGGCTGTAAGTCGACTTCTTATCGCCAGCTTTAGTCCAAAATAAGAAACTAAGAATAAGAAAGTGTGCTTGAAGAAATTGATATGCAAAGGAATATTAGTCGATCCGATACCTTATCAGTATCTACGAAACTTGTATTAGTGTAACCCGAAGAGTTAGTGTCGGCGTTTCGAGCACCGGCAAGTAAATTTGTAAGTCTAAGGGGTCGCGCGTTCCACTCCCTGAATGGTTAGACTCAGAAGTCCAAGATGTATACTGGTTCGGGCTGAAGATCCCTACTCCAGTTCGTGTGGTGGCGTTGTATTCTCTTCAATACAGATGACTGCACAAAGTTTACAAGCGAGAGTGCCAATGACTTAGCGAGATGGGTTTGATGGCGCTCTCTCCTCCTTGCTTTCTACGGGAGTTCCTGCCTCCTTTTATACGAAAGGAAGGGGCAGGTTACATCGAGAATTGGGAGAGGACGAGATGACCTACACTAGGAGCTTTGGTCCTTCGTTCTGCTGACTGATCATCGCTCAGTCTTGCCCATGCTGGGTCGGTAGCTTAGTCGGTCAGGGCGGTTAGGTATTTCCCCGGGAAATGGCGTACCTGCCCTCTGCGAACCTTACGGGTGTTGACGTTTGCTGCGCCTGACGTGGGTGTGGCCTCGGGAGAGGGCGTGTCTTTGTACTGTATGCGACCGGCTGATGGGACTGGGAGCATGACTTCGGTCAGTCATTTAAACCCTCTGGGGAAGGAGCCACCTGCCCTTGTATAGTCACTTTGATTGATCCGTTCGCTCGGGGTACGTGGCGGTTGTCCGTAGAGGCTTCGACACGCGGCCCTTGGCAGGTGGTCTTGGCACGATCGGTCGGGGATTCCGACCGCTGAGGGTCGGAGCCCTACTTGGTCCTGAGCCGGGGCCGCCTCACGAGGAGGTCGGAGCTTAGCTCGGTCGGAGACATTCCCTGGCCGGTCGGGAAGGGAAGTCCTGTGGCCTTGCAGTGCTTCTCGGTAGTGGGTCGAAGCGGCTGTTGGGCTTGAGTCAGGCTTGAGGCCGGGCCGGTCACCTTGGGCCATTGGGGTACCCTGTTATAAGTATTCGTCAGTAGCCCCCGAACCCCCGAGTGATTTCGGCAGATTCGGTCGGGGGTTGATTCTTGGATGAGAATGGTGACTGGGCCCGAGTGGTTGGCCCGTCCGATTAGGTCAAACGATTTGTGCCAGGTGTGCCCCAACGCATCCGACGGCTGCCCTGGAATTCTGCCTGGGGCATTCGAAACGCCGGGGGCTTTGAATTACCTCGTTGGGCATGCCGCAGACGATCGGGCGCCTCGCCCTTCGTCTTCTGGATCGCCGGGTTACGTGGAGGGCGCTTCGTTTTCCGATGCTTGCATTCATTCTGGAGACGTTCAACCTCCCTCCGTCCGGGTATATAAGGACGCTATGGCTTGTTTGAGGGATAAATCTTTAAACGAGAACCCTTTTTGTTTTCTTGATATGGCTTCGGGGCACCCTTTAGTCTTTGGTTTTGGTGATGACGCTGTGGTGGAAGAAGAAGACCCTTTGGTGAGCTTTGGGCGGGTTCGACCAGCGATGGCGAACCGGGAGGAAGAAGTCAGAGCCGTGATGCTTTGCGCCGCTGCCGATCGCGCCGCCGAGGTCGCCCCGAGACTCGAGGTAGCAGGGGGCCTCCTAGAGGCGATGGCGCGAGGACGCCGATCGTAGTTGTGCGGCTGCGTCGATGTCGCTGAACGGCAGAGGCGACGGCGCATCGCTCGCACCGCGCGCGGCCGTCCCGTCGACCAGGCAAGGGCCTACCAACATGCCGTCGGTGCCGCCGATGCCGTACGGATGTTAAAAGGCTTTGGCGCGGAGGAGGTCCTGCCGTAGTGTAGCGTAACTATTCTTGTATCTGTCGAGTACTATATTGCAAAGTTGCGTGAAGTTTGAGCCTGTTGGCCTATAATGACATCCGAGTGCTCGTTTAACGTCGTAGCTAGACCGTGCCTATATTGCAAAGTACTATATTGTCCGAGTGCTCATTTAACGTCGTAGCTAGACCGTGCCTTGGTCGGCAGGGACGACCGCGATGCCTCTGCGCGAGGTTCGGGTGTCCGAGTGCTCGTTTAACGTCGTAGCTAGACCGTGCCTTGGTCGGCAGGGACGACCGCGATGCCTCTACGCGAGGTTCGTGTGTCGAGTCCTCGCTTAACGTCGTAGCTAGACCGCGCCTTGGTCGGCGGGACGACCGCGATGCCTCTGCGCGAGGTTCGGTGTCCGGTGCTCATTTAACGTCGTAGCTAGACCGCGCCTTGGTCGGCGAGGGCGACCGCGATGCCTCTGCGCGAGGTTCGGTGTCGCGCTCGCTTCAACGTCGTAGCTAGACCGCGCCTTGGTCGGCGGGGGCGACCGCGATGCCTCTGCGAGGTTTGGGTGTCCGAGTGCTCGCTCAACGTCGTAGCTAGACCGTGCCTTGGTCGGCGGGGGCGACCGCGATGCCTCTGCGCGAGGTTCGGTGTCCGAGTGCTCGCTCAACGCCGAAGCTAAACCGCGCCTTGGTCGGCAGGGGCGACCGCGATGCCTCGCGCGAGGTTCGTGTCCGAGTGCTCGCTTAACGTCGTAGCTAGACCACGCCTTGGTCGGCAGGGGCGACCGCGATGCCTCTGCGCGAGGTTCGTGTCCGAGTGCTCGCTTAACGTCGTAGCTAGACCGCGCCTTGGTCGGCAGGACGACCGCGATGCCTCTCGCGCGAGGTTCGTGTCCGAGTGCTCGCTTAACGTCGTAGCTAGACGGTGCCTTGGTCGGCGGGGACGACCGCGATGCCTCTGCGCGAGGTTCGTGTCCGGTGCTCGCTTAACGCTGTAGCTAGACCGCGCCTTGGTCTCCAGGGACGACCGCGATGCCTCTGCGCGAGGTTCGGGTGTCCGGGTGCTCGTTTAACGTTGTAGCTAGACCGTGCCTTGGTCGGCAGGGACGACTGCGATGCCTCTGCGCGAGGTTCGGGTGTCTGGGTGCTCGTTTAACGTCGTAGCTAGACCGTGCCTTGGTCGGCAGGGACGACCGCGATGACGTCGTAGCTGGACCGTGCCTTGGTCGGTAGGGACGACCGCGATGCCTCTGCGCGAGGTTCGGGTGTCCGAGTGCTCGTTTAACGTCGTAGCTGGACGTAGGGCAACCATCCCGAGTCCTCGTCTGGCGAGGGGAGCTGCTAGAGGAGTGGCCACCGTCTATCCCACACGTATACCCCATCCGCAGGTGTGGGACCCGAGGGGTGAGCGACGCGCTTACCGCGCTGGTTTGAACGCCGTGCTCGTGGAGCTTATAATAGGTAGTCCGAGTGGGTCCTGGGAGGTCCCGCCCAAGGGGGACCCTTCCAGCGACGGTCCCGCAGTAGGGTGTCCTGCCCCGCTGTGGGGCGACCCATAAAAACCTTTCTACTCAATCCAGATGGGCCCGGGTCGCTCACGACCCGGGGCACAGCTCTCGCCGCTCATCGATGAGCTCCCGGAGAGTGTGAAGTATAGTCTCGGACGCGAGTAGAGGTGATTGGGTCGTCAGCTGACCTAACCAAGGGTCCACCGTGGGGCTCACCTCATACTTGCCCTCGCTCAAGTTTCACTGGGCGGCCTTACGCCCATCCGTGGGGTAGGCCTTTTGAACCCGCAGCTTTTAGTGGGCCCCTGCGCAAGCCACGAGCTTTTGCCGCTTCGGGCTGCAGTGGCCTGGGCCTCGCGTGTGCCGGAGCAACCGTCCCGCCTCAAGGCGAGACCGAGAGGTTAGGGCGACCGCCCGGGCGGCGGCTTTATGGCTCTGCCGCTTTGTCGATTAAATGCAGTGGGATTGGAAACCGAGTTACCAGCCGGGTGTGAGTGGCACGACGCCGCTCGGCGCTGTTCGGTCGGCGCTGCTCGTCTTCTATATACGCCGCCGGCGCTTTGAGTAGTTACGCTTGCTTGCTTTCCTCGCCTCCTGTCCCTAAGACAAAAGGATCAACAAAGAGCCAAGGAAAAGAAAACTCAACCTTCTCTTCTCCTCGCCTCTCGTCGCCTCTTTACGCAAGGATGTCGTGGCCGGAGTGCTCCGCCTGCACTCGCCGTCGCGCTTGGCTTGGTGAAGAAGGGCTTCCTCCTGCGCAAGATCTCTCGGTTGGAGGGTGCCGACGGAGCGCCGCCGCCGAGGGACGCGAGGTCGTGGTGCTTGCCTCTTTCTTCGAGCGCGCCGGGCTTGCCGCTGCATCCGCTTGTCCGGGGCTGCTCTTCCATTACAAGGCGAGGCGCACCATCTTAACCCCAACGGGGTCCTCCACATCGCCATATTCATCACCGAGGCTTTCCTGGGAATCGAGCCGCATTGGGCTTTGTGGAGGCATTTCTTCCAAGCGAGGCTCTGGAAGGACAAGCCGACGGAGGCCTTGCGGCGCCATTGGTGGCTGGCCTCCGGCCTTCGGTCCGGCCGGAGCACGGAGTACCTCAAGGTCAAGCTGCCGTCGTCCAACAAGGGGTGGCGCTCTGAGTGGTTCTATGCTCAGAACGTCGGAGACAGCGCCCCGCCCTTCACCGGCAATCTTCCCGTGGCGGGGGAGGAGTGGAACTGGGGCGCCGAGAAGCGAGAGAAGAACAAGGTGGCCCTGATCGTGGAGCAGATCAGGGCCCTAAGGAGGCAAGAGCTCACCGGGGACGTGGTCGTGCGTGCCTTCATGGGGATGCGCGTGCAACCTCTCGCGCACAGACCCCGCCCCCTGTTCCGGTACGAGGGAGCGTCCGACCGGATGAGGATGGCGGAGCCCGAGCTGGCCGCGACGGAGGTCGAAGCCCGGGTGGCCGCCGTCATGGGAGGAAGCGCCACGGAGGCGGCAGGCGGCCACCCGGAGCCATTCTCGGCGGCCCACCCTCCAAATCTGGTAGGTCGGCCGGACTTCTTCCCGCCCCTCTTTTCTTTGCGTTTAACGCTGGTCCGACGGTGCTTTTTATCTTCTAGGGACTCTTGGGCATGTCCTCCCGGGCACCGCTCCCGGGAGACAAGGAGGTGAGGGCGGCAGCCCGGGCGAAGGCCGCAGCGCTCGACTCCTCCCGCAAGAAGCGGAAGGAGGAGAGGAAGAAGAAGAAGAAGAAGGAGCGCGCGGCGAGGACGTGTCGGAGGCCACTGCTGTGGGTGCAACCTCCACCGACAAGAAGGAAGCACCCCGGCCACAGCGTCTTGTGGGTTTCTTCGACCCACCGACCGGTGGTGATCCGGCCGTGGACTGCGGGGGAACACCACGAACACCGCGCTGAGGGCCTCGGGCGAGGGTGCGGTCGCCACCATCGTCGCGCCTTCAAGTGGAGGCAGCTTTAGGGAAGAGACCGGCAGATCTGCCCCTCGGAGGGGGACCGGTGAAGAGAGTGCGCCTGCCGCGCACCCGCTCGGCTCAGTAAATACTTCTTTTCTTTTGTTCAAACATCTTTGCAGAAAAGCCGTTCGAACCACTTTTTAGAGTTTTGCCACGTGCAGCGCCTATACTGGTGTGACCGTGGCGCGTCTCATGGCGGTTCCGCAGGGGACAACGCCGCAGGAAGTTCCAGAGGCGCTGATCGGGTCGGCGCCGATCGTGGTGCTGGCGACCGAGGGCACGCCTGCCCATGAGGTCGAGGCTGGCGAGGAGCTTCCGACGCCTCGGTTGGGGACACCGCTGTCCGATGTGGTCATCCCTGCGGAGGAAGAGATGGCGGCACCGCCGGCGATCGTGCCAGCCGAGACGGCCGGTGCCCGAGGTGCCCACCGCCTCGGGAGTCGCCGACCGAGGTCCCGCAGTCAGAGGTCGCCGAGGGGACCCCTGGGGGACCAATCCTACCATCGTTGCCGATGGTGCTCTGGACGGGTAGCGCCCCGCCCGAGCAGACGACCAGGGGCCCGCTGCCGGGAGAGGCCCCTGAGTCGGGGTCGGTGGGCGGAATAGAAGAGAGCGAGTGGGTCGCTCTTCAGCAAGGCGTTCTGGACGCCGAAGCGGGAGATGGAGCTGGTCCGAAAGGGCCTGACTCTTTGTCTAGAATCTTCCAGCCGAGCGTTGGACGTGATGGTTGGGGGAGTCAAGCCGATCAGTCTGGTAAGTTGGCGAAAGAACCCAACTTATAAAATTCTGACGTACGCGCCGTGAGACTAACGGTTAGTCATCACCTTGCAGCATCTGCGGGCTTGCTCGGACAGCCAGCGGGTTGTTGTCAAGGAAGAACGCGACCGGTGTCGGGACCCAGATTTACAAATCAAACCCTTCAGTATACCTTGCACTAGTCCAGATCACGCTTAGTGCACACAAGGGAAACATAGATGAAATATCATTCCATACAACGAATTAACTAAGAAGAAGCAAATTATTATTGAATGAAGCAAACGACCTTATGGTCAATGTTTACACCATTACGCCTTAAGGGCTTAAGAAATAAATACTACTGCAGCGGAAAAGATAACTTGAGTCATTCGACATGCCACAGGCAATCGTCTGGGGAACGCCTTCCTAATCCACGTAGTCTTCATAGAGTTCCTCCTCATGATATTCATTATCTCCTTCAGCAACTGATCAACAAGGGCATAAAGCCGTGAGTACAAAGGTACTCAGCAAGCCGTAGGGAATTGATACAATATATTTATGCACGGCTTGACAAGGATGGCTATATAGTTTATTTGCAGAAAGCAGTAACTTGAATTGAAATACAATAAATAGATTGAAAGCATATTTATGAAAACATAAATAAATAACTGATAGATCAATGATAGACAACAAAACAACAGTGAACTCCCCGTTCACATCCCAACAATTCCACATTCCACATTTTATGAAACACTCTATACCCGTGTGAAATTCCGGGTTTTGTCCATGACCATGACGGCGCTATTCGAATAGTTTTACACTGCAGAGGTTGTACAACTTTACGCACAAGACATGATCATCTCTTTGTGCAATCGATCTTAACACACTTCCTTCTGTGTCGCAGAGATATCATGACAAAGCCTTTACAATGCAATCGTCTAAACTCAGACGCTCGCTAAGGTTTCGCCTTTAGGGCCCCCTCTTGCGCCTTGCGAATCTACCCGTCCATCCGGAACCCACACCACCAACCTGGCAAGACTCAAGGCTAGACATTGCAAATTAATCACTAAGTCTGTCCCATTCCAGACATGTGGTAGTACGGCTAGGCCCAGTTCAATGGCGCACAAGATTAAGTCCTTAAATTGTCTCAGGCAAGACATCCACATCCCAATGTGCTAGAAAGCACCCCCTTTACTTCACGATCACTTGCCCGAGGGAAAACAATTCATTCAACCTGCACTAATGGCAAACCCCACCATGGTACAACAAGTTTTACAACAAGCATACGGCCACGATTCAATATCTCATTAAGTCAAGATTAACATTATTCAATATGTGACATGAATCCCAACGTATACGTAAGCATGTCTAAGCATAGCTACGATAACCCAATGTTGGTATAATGATTATGTCCAACTAGTAATGTCCCAACCTAGGTTTAACAATGGATACATGGCATACAACTAATCAAGGTGGCATAATATCAACTAGGTATACATCTACTCCCATTAAATAAACATTGATACGTAAATAGCATGCAAGTGTATAAAATAAATTACTTTGCAAACATAGGATCAATATGATCAAAGGTTACGACTTGCCTTGCTGATCTAGTGCTGAATCTTGGTCTTTGAAGTCTTCGTTCGCTCCCTCGGAATTAGCGTCTACCGGAAAAGAAAGCAATGAAACCAAATAAATACAAAACAGAGACTCAAACAAGCTCAAAACTGAAAATAAATGGCTCTGGAAGATAGATCTTGATTTTAGAAAAATTTAGAAACTTGAATCGCCTCAATCGGAGTTCGTATGAGCGAGAACGGGCCTCCGAAAGATTAAATTCAGAGAAAATACAGAAAATCGTAAAATCGAATTTTTGGATTTATTTTTGTACTCGAAAAGCGATTTATTGCGCAACGACGTCGCCGAGTTCACGGTGGACTCGGTCCACGCATCGCTGCCGGCTCACCGTGCACCGGCGCATGGTGACGCTCGCTACGACGCGCTTTAGAGCCGACGCGGCGCGGCAGAGGTGGCGCCGACGCGGCGACACGCCAACGGCCGAGCGGATGGACACGCGCCGCAAGATCCGCGAGAGGCCAGATCGGACGGCTAGAAAAGGGCGCGGGCGAAGTGATGACGCGGCACGATCCGGCGCGTCCGTAGGAGATCGGACGACGGAGCGCAGTCGCTGGAGGTCGACGGCGAGGCGGTGGCGCGGCTTACCGGAGGCGAGGAAGAAGACGAGGCCCGCGGCGAAAGGTGGCTTGATCGGCGCGGGGCAAGGTGGAGCGGGGGGGCGGCGTGGGAACTCGGGAGACCAACAATGACGGAGAGGAGCACCGGCGGCGAAGAAAAAGACGACGGAAGGCTCGGGCACGGCGGAGATCGACGGCGAGCAAGAACTCGACGGAGGCGGCAGCTCGGGCAGCAAAAGAGGGGGCAAACGAGGCGGCGGCGCGAGGGGAACCTCGGGAGGGGTGCGGCTGGGCTTTTATAGCCCTTGGGAGGCGTGCCTGACCCGGATTCCGAGACGGCGGCGTGCGGCGGCAGGTCTCTGAGCGGCGGCGGCTAGGGTTTGGCTGCAACCGATCTCAGCCGCACACGTGGCGCAAATCCAGCGGCCGGCGCGACGTGGGTGCAGAGGAGCTGGCGGAAGGACTCTACCGGGCCGAGGCAGGCATTGGCCGAGGCGGGCAGCCGAAGGAGGCGGCGAAGCGGGCCGGGAAAATGGGTTGAGCCACAGAGGTTTCGCCCAAGGGCTTTAGAAATTAAAACATTTTCCGATTTAAGAAAAATCCAGAAATTCAAATAAAATCAAATAAATTCAAATAAATAGCAAATAAATTCAGAAAAATCCCCAAAAATACAGAAAAATTCCTTAGAGCACAAGGAACCCAACTAAAACTGAAATTCCTGATTTTGATGAATAGTTTAGTCAAATTAAATCCTTTCATTAATAGAAAATTCAGATTAAGCTGTAATTAATTGCAGTAAAATACAAATGGTTAGATTTTGAAATCAAACATTCCAAATCTCAAATTTTGGGGTGTTACAACCGGCTGCGCCTTGAGTTGCGCCTAGCTCAAGAGGCGCTGAGCGTGAGGCGGTCGGAGGCGGCGAAGGTCCGCCAGGAGCTTGAGGGGGCCGCTAAGGCTCTTTTCGATGAGCGTCTGGGGGCCCAGTCCCTGAGGATGAAGGTGGCGGAGCTCGAGTCCTCCTTGGCAGAGGCCACCGTTGCTAGGGATGCCGCCACCACCGCCCAGGGGGCCGCGCAAGCGCAGGCAAACCGTCTGCGAACCGAGCGAGACCAGGCTCGGAAGGACGCCGACCGAGTCCGCTCCGAGCGGGAGGCCGCTCGAAAGGATCTGTCCTCCTTGAAGACCTCATACGAGGTGGTCAGGCAAGAGGTCGGCAACCTGGCGAACTTCGCGGCCGGTAAGGGTCTCAACTTCTTTTTTTAATTCTGTGGGCACTTTTCGTAAGTCGTGATCATCTGGCGCCGTTTGCCATCTGCAGAGGCGCAGAAGAACTTGGGCCTTGCGGTTGAGGAGCGGTAGGACGCCCAGCAGCCCGTGGACGGCGGCCATGGCGCGGACGGGCTCGCAATACGGAGGTTGCCGAAAACGGTCGGGTTGAGCTGGCCGCGGAACTGGAGGCCCTTCGCAGGGCCGGCCAGGACGTCTGCGCCCTGGTTCTTTGAGCCGCAGTAGGCCCGAGCGCTCTGGCGCCCTTGCTAGCCCGAGTCCCGGAGCGCGTTGAGAAGGCGGTGATCCCCGGCGCGGCGCTCGGAGCTTCCTCCGCGCTGGTCAACACCATCTCGCACTACGATGGTATTGACCTCGCGGTGGTGAGCAGTGGCGTCGCCGGGAACCGGACCGACAGAGAGATCGACAGGTTCGAGCTCCTGGTAGAGCCGTACGCTCGGGAGGTCGCCAGCCACGTCTCGCCGCAGGTCGCCCTCGAGGAAGGACGAAACAGTTAGATTTAACCTTTTTAATTTGTAAAGACTCTCATGCTCGCAAGCAATTTTTAAGCTTAACAAGTGTTTTTGGCGAACGTTTGACCGGCCATAGCTCTAAGGACAGCAAAGGTCACTTATGCGTAGGTCGGGTTGCTTCGAGAGGGGCTAAGAGGATAGGAATTTTGGTTACTCAGCAGTTATGCGCACTTGTGAGGGATAGGAGTGTTCCTGACCGATAAAAGATTGCTCCACTTGAGCATTTCCTTCTTCCGCAAATGCATCGTAACCATAGCCGGGCGAGGCCATAGTACTTGGGTCGAGAGGATTACCGCAGGGAGGACCTCGTGACGGTCGGGTCACCGACCAAGACAAGCCGTGAGCTAGCCGAGTTCGCGGGGAGGAGTGTTCCGATCGACTAAAAGGTCACTCTACTGGGCACTTCCTTCTTCCGCGAGCGCTACTTAGCAACCATAGCCGGGGGCGAGGCCGTAACGCTTGGGTCGAGAGGGTTACCGCCGGGATTGGCCTTATGGTTAGTCAGTCACCGACCCGCATTAGCTGCTTAGCTAGCCGAGTTTGCGCTGGGAGGAGTTTTCCGATCGACTAAAAGGTCACTCCACTCGCACTTCCTTCTTCCGTGAAGCGCTACTTAGCAACCATAGCGGCCGGGCGAGGCCGTGACGCTTGGGTCGAGAGGGTTACCGCTCGGGATTGACCTTATGGTTAGTCGTGTCACCGACCGCATAAACGTCGACTAGAGGCACCAACGGGCGCCAAGAGGCAGCCCCGAGCGCCGCAGGCGACGAGCGCCGGAAGAGAAAGGTAAAGACTACGCCAGAAAAAGAGTTTAGGGATAGAATCGCCTTAACTTTTCTATGTTCCAAGCGCTCGAACGATCGACCGTCGGCGCCCTTGAGTCGAAAGGTGCCAGTCGGAGAAACCTCTACGACGGTGAAGGGCCTTCCTGCGGCGATAGCTTGTGCTTGTCTTTGCTTGTTTGGATCCGTGCGAGGACCAGTCGCCCGTTAAAGGATCGCCCTCGAACCTCGACGGCCGTGGTAGCGTCGTAGAGCTTGTTGATATTTGGTGATCGCAGGATGGCCACGCCATGTGCCTCGCCGAGCTGGTCGATGGCGCCTTGTTGCGGCGAGCCCCGAGCCTCATCGAGGCTTGTAGTCTTGGGGCGCCATACTCGTGTCTGTTGGCAAAACGGCCGGGTAATAACACCATGAAGAACGGTGTAAACCCGATCGCTCGGGTGGGCGTGGTCCGCAGCTCCGAGGACGGAGGGCGCTCGCCACCCACCGCCCGAAGGCGCTTGAGCCGATCAAGATCCGTGGCTTGAGTCCTTGAAGGATCATGCCGCTTGCACGCTCGACACGGCCGTTAGTCCGCGGATGGGCCACGGCGCCCAATCGACACGGATGTTGAAGTCGCCGCGAACTCGAGGAACTCCTTTCCCGTGAACCGCGTTCGCTGTCGGTGATGATAGAGTTGGGGACTTGAACCGAAAAATGATGTCGCGGAAGAAGATGGCTGCTTGTACCGACGTGACGTTCACGACCGGCTTGGCCTCTATCCACTTGGTGAATTTATCCACCACGACTAGGAGATGAGTAAAGCCCCCGGGCGCTTTCTTGAAGGGCCCGACCAGATCAAGTCCCCAAACTGCCAACGGCCAAGTGATGGGGATCGTCTGCAAGGCTTGAGCTGGCAGATGTGTCTGCCGGGCAAAGAATTGGCACCCTTCGCAGGTGCGCACAATCTGCTCGGTGTCGGACACGGCGGTCGGCCAATAAAAACCTTGTCGAAAGGCCTTTCCAACGAGGGATCGGGGTGCAGCATGGTGGCCGCAGACCCCACCATGGATATCGAAAGCGGCAATGCTTCCTTGGTCGGCCGAACGCACTCGAGGACCCGGAGGACTCCTTTGTAAAGGTCCGGACCGATCAGATTTAAAGATTTTGCCCGCCGAGCGAGGCGCCGCCTTGGTCGGTCGGGGGAGCGACCCATCCACAAACGATTGATGAAGAGCTTCCTCCGTCGGATTCACCGCCAAAGACACCGTGGTTTGATCCGACCAAGTCTGCGCCGAATCACGACGGCGGTCGGGTGACTGCTAGGTGGATCGGGAGACCGCTCGGCCACCAAGTCCAACTGGATGGAAGGTTGCAGGAGGTCGCAGACGAAGATCCCGGGTGGGACTGACCCTTTGCTGGAGGCAAGATTGGCTAGGCAATCGCCTCACTTGTTGTGGCGTCTCAGAGCGTGGTGGAGCTCGAAACCCTTGAACCGCTCCTCGAGCTTGCGCACTTCCCGACAGTATGCAGCCATACGGGCGTCTCGCGGCTCCGAAGCCTTCATGACCTGGTCGACGACAAGCTTGGAGTCCCCGCGGACGCAGAGTCGGCGTCCGAGGTCGACAATGATTCGAGACCGCTGACGAGCCTCGTGCTCGGCCGATGTTGTTGGTTGCGTCGAAGAGCAACCTGATGGCGTATGAAGTTTGTTCCCGAGCGGGAAATGATGATTTACTCCTGCGCCCGCGCCGTTCTTGGTGTAGGATCCATCAAAGTACATTGTCCAGTACTCGGGGTCCTCGATCACCGGTGGCGCCTGGGCTTCGGTCCACTCGGCAATGAAGTCTGCAAGGACCTGCGACTTGATCGCTGTCCGAGGACGACGTTATGCCAGAATCGCCGAGCTCGAGCGCCACTTGGCTATCCTCCCGAGGCGTCGCGATTGCGACGATCTCGCCGAGCGGGATGCGGTCACCACAGTGATGGCGTGTTGGTCGGGCGTAATGGACGAAGCTTCTCTTGGCGGTGAGCACCGCGTAGCGCAGCTCGCACTGTGGGTACTGAGCCTTGACTCGGAAGAACCTCGCTGATGAAGTAGATTGGCCGTTGTACCTTGAGTTCATGGCCTTCCTCCGCTCGTTCCACCACAAGGGCCGCACTGACGACTTGAGCAGTGGCGGCGATGTAGAGGAGCAGCGGTTCGCCTGGTGCAGGGGCGACCAGGATTGGAGGTGAGGATAGGAAGGCCTTCAGGCGGGTGAGGGCTTCCTGAGCCTCCTGGGTCCAGCTGAAGCGGTCGGATTTCTTGAGCAGCCTGTAGAGCGGCATTCCGCGCTCGCCGAGGCGAGACACGAAACGGCTCAAGGCGGCAAGGCACCCTGCTAGCCTCTGGACCCCTTTGAGATTAGGAATCGGGCCCATTCTTGCGATCGCCGAGATCTTCTCCTGATTGGCCTCGATTCCTCGCTCAGAGACGATGAAGCCGAGCAGCTTCCCCTTGGGGACCCCAAGACGATTTCTGGGGTTGAGCTTTATACTGGAACCATCGAAAATTCGCAAAGTTTCTTCCAGGTCGGCAATAAGGTCGTGCGATTCTCGGTCTTCACGACGATGTCGTCAACATAGGCCTCAACGCTATGGCCGATCCGTTGTTGAAGCACGCTTGCATACATCGCCGGTATGTAGCGCCGCGTTTTTAGGCCGAACGGCATTGTAACGTAGCAGAACGAGCCGAACGGCGTGATGAAGGAAGTCGCGAGCTGGTCGGACTCCTTCAGTGCTATCTGGTGGTAGCCTGAGTAGGCATCCAAAAGGAAAGAGACTCGCACCCCGCGGTGGAGTCGACGACTTGGTCGATGCGGGGCAAGGGGAACGGGTCCTTGGGACACACTTTGTTGAGACTTGTGTAGTCAACACACATTCTCCATTGCCCATTTTTCTTTTTTACAAGTACAGGGTTGGCCAGCCACTCGGGGTGGCGGACCTCTTTTATAAACCCTGCAGCCAAAAGCTTGGCGATCTCCTCCTATGATCCTGCGCCTCTCTCGTCGAGCGGCGCAGCGCTGGGCAACCGGCTTTGAGCCCGGCCGGATGCTCAAGGAGTGCTCGGCGACTTCCCTTGATTCCCGGCATGTCGGAGGACCTCCATGCGAAGACGCCATTGTTGGCGCGAGGAAGCCGACGAGCGCGCTTTCCTATTTGGCGAGGCGTGGTTCGACCAACGGTCTTGGTCGGATCACGTGGATCGACCGCGACTTTCTTCGTGTCCTCGGCGGACTTGAGGATCCCGCCCGACTTGCTGGACTCGGGGCGGACTCTGAGGCTTCCTCCCGAGGTTGTCGAGCTCGGCAGACGCGATGATCGCCGAGGCGAAGCTCACAACCGCCGCGCCATAGCTTGTAGGCAAGCTGGAAAGATGATGCCACGGTGATGACTCCTCGTGGCCCTGCATCTTCGCTTGAGGTATCGCGTGCTCGGGACCGCCATGAACTTGGCGTAGCATGGCCGCCCAAGATGGCGTGATAGGGCCGGGAAATCCGCAACCTCGAAAGTGAGGGTCTCGCGCGGAAATTCCTTGGTTCCCAAAGGTGACGGACAGTCGATCCGCTCGAGCGGATGGGCTCATGGCCGTGGATGACGCTGTGAAAGGAGCCTTGCTCGGTCGGAGACTCGAACGAGGAATCCCCATGGCGCCGAGCGTCTCCACGTAGAGGATGCTGAGGCCGCCGCCGCCATCCATGAGCGCCTTGGTGAGGCGCTTCTTCCCACGATGGGTCGACCACCGCGGGTATCTCCCTACCGGGGACGTGGTCGGGTGATCGGCCGATCAAAGGTGACCGGAATTCGACCACCGGAGGTATTGAGGACGGCTAGTGAAGCGGTGTGGACCTCACGGTAGGCGAAGTTTGAGCCGACGCTTGTCGGCGTAGCACGCCGGTCCGCTAAAGATCATGAGGCGCCTGTCGGGTTCGGGAACTCGTCGTCGCCTTCTTCTCCACGGCCCGTGGGGCGTGGTCGCTTCTTTCCTTTGCCCCGCGGCGCCGTGAGGCGCAGAAAGGAAGTGCCTCGTGACTTCGCAGCCGGTACTTATATTTGACGGGAACCCGTGGTTCGCACGGGCCGTCCATCAATTTCGAAGTGGTCAGCGCGACGGCCGGTCGCGCTACGCCGCTTGGTAGGGCGGTCGGCGATGGCGACCACCGGGCTCGCGGACTGTTTTCCATGCCGCCTCGCTTGCCGGAGCGGTCGAAGGGGATCCGATTTGGACGCCGGGCTCTTGCTGGGCCTTTCCTCCTTCGAAGATAGCCCCCACAGCCTCCTCGCCGGAGGCGTGGTTGGTGGCGATGTCGAGGAGTTCCTTGGTGGTCCTGGGCTTGAGACAGCCCAGTTTGTGCACCAGGGCCTTGCGCAGAGGTATCAGATGAATGCTCCCACGACATCGGCGTCGGAGATGTCGGGAGCTCGTTACCGCGGGAAAACCGCCGGATATAATCCCGAGGGTTTCACTGGCCGCCGCTTGCAGCCCTTCGTGTCCGAGGAGCTGCCGTGGCTTGTAAGTGCCTCGGAAGTTGCCGACGAAGAGGGTCTTCAAGTCGGCCCGCCTCTGATGGTTTTGGCGGGCAAGTACTCAAGCCAAGCTCGGCCGAGTCCGCAAGGTAGATGGGGAGGTACTGGATGATGAAGAGATCATCCGTCGCTCCCCCCGCCCGGCATGCGAGCCGGTAGTCTTCAAGCCGGACACACGGTTCGTGGCCCCAGCAGTACTTGGCGATGTTAGTGGGCGCCAGACCGCAGGAAATCGCCGTCGGATCCTCGGCGGCCCCGTGGTCCGGACCATCGGGGCTTGAGGCTGCGGCGGTGGCGCCCGACGCCCACTATACGTGAGTGGACGGCCTCCTCCGCCGCTTCCTTCGCGCCTCGAGGGTGGCGCGAACATCGTAGGCGCCCTCGAGGCGCGGCGCGATCGGGTGCGCGAGGCCTGGGGCGGCTCGTGGTGTGGCGCCGCCTTCACGGACCCAACCGGCCGAAGCGGCGGTGCGGGCCCGGTGGCGAGGTGGCGCCGAGCGATAGGAGCCGGAGGCTCGCATGTGTTGCACGGCCGCGCGCTCTACCAGCCCCCGGAGGCTCTGGTACGTGGCCTTGGCCTGCAGGTCGGCCACCCGGAAGGCCTCGGCAGCATCGCAGCCGCGGCCACATTCTGGCTTGCATGGGGCAAGAACTGAGGGCCGTCGGATTCTTCCGCCAGCTTGTGGTGTGCCTGACGCGCGCGTCCGCGCGCGTCGCCGGGCACCTGCTGAGTCGCGGGCTCATCCTGCTCTAGGTTGGCCTGGAGTTGGTCGAGCTCAGCCCTTTGCCTATCCAACTCTTCGCGTTGTCGCCGGAGTTCGGCGCGGCGGGCTTGAGCGCGTTCAAAGACGATCAGCATGGTGTTCCCCCTCCCGCGCCTCGGTCGCGCGGATGGGGCCCCAGAATCATGGGGTTATGATTAAATCGACCGCGCTCGTCATGTTGCACTCGCGAGAGTGCCGTCCGCGGGCAGGGTACTCCGTATCGGAGCTGGAGTCGTGGCTGGAAGAGTCTTCCAATAGCTCGTGGATAGAGGCCGACATGTAGCCGGCCATAGCCACAAGTCGCGAGCCTGCGGGTGGTGACACGGTCACCTGTCCAGGCCCGCGGGAGCTTTCGCCAGACGTGGCGGAGCGCTCCTCGCCCGGCCTGGGACTCGTAAGGCGCCAGTGCCGAGCTTGGCGGTCGTCGAGATGGCGCCAGCTTTCGATGGCGCCGAACCCGGTGGCGGCGGGGATGAGCGTAAGCCCTCCCGCTGAGGTGACGACAAAGTTGAGGGAGCCGAAGCGGATCTAGCTTCCCAACGCAGCCATGCCGTCGCAGGTGGAAGATGCCATCAGGGAGGCAAGCGGAATCCGGAGATGGTGATGAAGACGCACGAAGACCCCTACCTGGCGCGCCAACTGTCGGCGTTTCGAGCACCGGCAAGTAAATTTGTAAGTCTAAGGGTCGCGCGTTCCACTCCACGAATGGTTAGACTCGAAGTCCAAGATGTATCTTGTTCGGTGAAGATCCCTACTCGGCCGTGTGGTGGCGTTGTATTCTCTTCAAGATGGATGATCGCACAAAGTTTACAAGCGAGTGCCAATGACTTAGCGAGATGGGTTTGATGGCGCTCTCTCCTCCTCGCTTACGGGAGTTCCCGCCTCCTTTATACGAAAGGAAGGCGCAGTTACATCGAGAATTGGGAGAGGACGAGATGACCTACACTAGGAGCTTTGGTCCTTCGCTCACTGACCGATCATCGCCGCCTTGCCCATGCTTGGGTCGGTAGCTTAGTCGGTCGTGGCGCTTAGGTATTTCCCGAAATGGCGTGCACGCCTCTGCGAACCTTACGGTGTTGACGCTTGCGCTACCGACGTGGGTGTGGCCTCGGAGAGGCGTGTCTTTGTATCTTGTATGCGACCGGTGATGGATCGGGAGCATGACTTCTGGTCACCATTTAAACCCTTCGGGAAGGAGCCACCGCCTTGTATAGTCACTTTGATTGATCCCGCTCAGGTACGTGGCGGTTGTCCGCAGAGGCTTCGACACGCGGCCCTTGGCGGGGTGGTCTTGGCATGATCGGAGTCGGGATTCCGACCGCTGCGGGGTCGGAGCCCCGCTGGTCGGAGTCGGGGGCCGTCTCGTGAGGAGGTCGGGAGCTTAGCTCGGTCGGAGACATTCCCTCGATCGGAAGGGAAGGGAAGTCCGTGTGGCCTTGCGTGTGCTTCGGTAGAGGGCCGAAGCGGCTGTTGGGCTTGAGCAGGCTTGAGGCCACCATACCGGTAACCTTGGGCCGCTAGGGTACCCTGTTATAAGTATTCGCTGCTTAGTTTCATCGCTTGAATCATTGTTAGTATCTACCGTCTACTCGGGAAGATTTGGAAGAAGTTCATTGACAATAGCCGATAAAGGTGACTACAAGTGACTTGTCGTAATACTGTGCATAGCTTGCAATAGATAACCACCATAAAGAAAAGCGCTACGAGCAACGAGTATTTAATATAAAATGAGGCATGTCTTTGATCCAAGTTCGCTTACTATCTCAAGAATAAGGTTGGCTGCGGTGACATTGCGGACCCTGGCTCGTGGTTGAAGCCGATCAAGCAGTGGTAGACTAGGGATAACTTGGCCAAAGCCTAACTGCCTAGCATAAACTGACGGATTATAGAACTCATATGAAGGTTGAAACGTCCGATTCCTGGTATGCAGACTGACGTGCAGAATGCTGGGCGAGATAAAAATCTTGAATAAATCCAGAGTATCATGCGGCATCAGAGCGCTGTCGGCTTCTAGGTGGAGAAAGGAAGGTCACGGGAAATCGGCTGCACTTGTATAACTGAAGAAATCATTTTGTTTGAATTCATTGCTATCAAGTCGCAGGAAAAATAACAAATATTTCTTAGAGCCGATAGGGGTCACCTTTATCTCATTCCCAGAGCACATCATGAACCTTTCCCCGTACGATCGGCTAGCTATGAACTGGGGTATCATGCTTTCTGGAGTATCTTCTCGAGGGAAAGCCATGTCTTCAGAAGGATTTAACTCAAACGATCGGCTGAACAAGCAATATAACCAAATCTGAATAAACCAGAGCGGTCCTCCGACATTCCCAATAATGAATTTTGAGAATCCAGTAAAGAGCCGACACCTTATTATGTGCATCATCTGATAAACTGCGCCCAGGAACATCTTTCCAAGTGCCAGCCGACGCCCCTCTACTAATTGTTCTGCTATTGTTTGGTATACTTGAGTTGGTCCTAAAGAGGCGCCACAGAATAAAAATCGGTCTAGCCAGAGATTTAAAAAAGCAACATGCTCTTCGTCCGACACTATCCCATTGACCTTATTGTTATTTTTGATATATTTCACCCATCCTTCACCCTTGGATTTGATAAACTTATACTTGGGCTTAGTGCTGTAAGCCGATATCTGGTCTCCATCAGGTCTTAAGCAACATAACTGGGCCACATCCAAAAGAGTTGGACCAACAAGACCGGTGTGGAACATGAAGGCATTAAAAGTATCCGATCAAAAGTAACAAGCCGTGGCCACCAAGGGCTCATTGGCTTCTGGATCAGCTAAAGAAAGAGGGAGACATTCAGCTATACCCATTTTTTCCCATTCAACCCTCTTTTGAGCTGCTACACGAATATACCATGATCTCCACCCTTTAAGAGCTTCGGCCAAGCTCTGAAACTCTTAGTCCAACCCTCTATATTATATCCCGAAGCCGACAAAGGAAGACGAGGAGTTTCTTTATTTATTACGGAATCAGACTCTAGACTCCCTACTGGACCTAGATAGAATTGGTCGTTGCTGTTTGGGATCGGGATGAATACCTGGGAAGGATCCATAGGAGCAATTCTGACAGCCGATTGGAAGCAGTGATCAGAAGCCGATTAGAGGCTTGAAGAACAAAAGCCGATTGTGGATAAATCGAGAGCTTGTACGCGTGAGGAATGGGTCCCGGAAGACCATATATTTATAGCACGGTGAAATTTTGAAGAGGCGGGAAACGAATTTCAAAGGACATAGTAATTAAAACGCACTACCCGCATGTCAGAAAATTACGGCGCGAATAAAGCAACAGCTAATGGGTGAAGTTCAAACGTTAGCCGATTTAAAAGCCAATTAATGATATTTTTGAAAGATGATCTGTCATCTCTCAAAAATGGGGGGCATATGTTTGCACCAAAATTTGGCAAACTTGGTCAAAATCGGCAATAAAGTCAAAGATACGGAATTAACGAACAGGATGAAAAGGTTTGGAGATATTTTGGTAACTACAAGATTTTTAAAGAAAAACAATCGTCCAAGATAAGGCCGATATGGATACGGACTTGAAGCGTATTGTAGCAGGACAACGATCGGCCGAGGGTATAAAAGAAGGTCCAAAGCGAATTACACGGGGATCATCAACACAACACAAACCAGTCTTTACTTTTCATTTACTTTTCCTGTCGAACTAGGAGTAGTTTCTGTAATTTAGCCTTTGTAATCGATCTTGATCAATAAAGTTGCGCATCGCCGATTGTTGATCTTCGTCAATTACATCCCAGGTTCGATTTGTTCTGATTTTGTTGCGCATCGCCTTCTTCAGAATCGATCTACCTTTATCCTCTAATCAGCCTTAATCGGCTAATTAGATTTATCTTGTTACCTTGATCTTAATCGGCTTCAAGCTGATTGAGTCTAAGCCGATTGATTTTGACGATCGGCTTTTGATTGAATTTTATATTTTTACCTCGTCGATTTCAGATCAAATCGACTGGCACGCTCTGAACCCGGTGTTCGTCTGGTGTGCTGCTGTCAGAAACCCTACATCAAGTTTTTTTGGCCGTCTAATTATTTATTCTGTTCTTGATTTGTTACGCTTAATTTTTAGTGGCAAACCGTTAGAAAGATCATGCGAGTTGGAAAATAATAGTGGTGGGCAAAGGAACCTATTTGTCAGCCGTCTCACGTTGCATGCTACTTTACAATTTGTAATGTTGGTGAACCTTCGTGCAACATATACAGACTCATGGGCCGAGGCCCAGCCCAGGTCACCTCATTCTTGCAACATATACAGACTCATGGGCCCAGGCCTAGCCCAGGTCACCTCATTCTTGCAGTACTTCCAGCTTTGGGGATTTTGCTTCTACTCTTTTGTTGCTGTTGAACGAATGGCTGCCGCCACCACTACCAACTCCGGCGAGCCCAACTGACCGGCAGCGATGAGCAGCGGCGGAGGTAGCGACGGCGGGAGCCCCAACAACACGGAGTGGCGCTTCAATCAGACGCTCCGCAACGTGCAAGGGTGAGTCCGTTCGTCCCTTCTCCTCCTCCCTTCTCCCCCTTCGATCTGATCCTTGCGGAAATGGGATGTAAGCTGGTGGCTTTGTTGGGGAAACTGCGTGAAAGGCGGCGCCTTTGGGGAATTATTGGGTAAAGGTGGGATCTTGGCGCGTGTTTACGTTCTTGGTCCGGTGGATCTGGGAATTTAGCTTTTGTGTGCGGGTCATGATGCGTTTGGTCGTGCGAATTAGATTGGTGCTGTAGTGTTTCATAGTCTAAATAAGCTTGTTGGGTCTTAGGACTGAAAAATTCGATCGAGTCTAGTGCTTTTAATGGACTGGATCTTCTATCCGGCTCTTTTGGTTTGGTGAATTTTGGAAATCACCATCCGGAGTCAAATTTTGTTGGAAGTGAGAATGCTAATAGAGGCAATGCAATTGTTAGCATTTGGGGTGGGAGGATTTAATCTTCTTTTCCCCTGCATATGGAGTGAGATGTTGATTGTTCCTTGCTTCGAATTGATTCATAGTATGGCTGTTTAGGTTAGCGTTCACAGGAACTCAAGGGGACGATCAGCAAATAATAGTATTTGAAGAGCCAATTATGTTAAATCCAACCATGTCATTATGTGAATTTACATAATTCATATATATATTAAGGGCTCCAGGTTATAGCCTTGATTAGTCTCAGTAAAGTTCCTAGGTTACATGTCCAAAATATAAATGTTCTTGATGTATTTATGCAATTACACCATGGCCATGGTTATCACGGTGCCCTGGTGAGGCGAGTTGCCTCCAGGGCGCCTGGGCGCCTACAAGACAGTTAGGCGACCAAACTGTATGTGCAGGCAGCAGCAGCATTATCAATTATTGGTCCAATCCAATGCAATGCAAGCAATTACAAGCAATGCGGCAAGAAGCGAAGCAATGCAGCAGCAGCAGTAGCAACCAAGCATCAATATAAACTCTATGTTCCTCACTCCTCAGTCCTCCCCTCACTCGGTCACACCAACTCTCCAAGCATTATCAATTATCGGTCAAATCCAATGCAATACAAAGCCATTCCAAACAAATGAAGCAATGCAGCAGCAGCAGCCAAGCATCAATATAAACTCACTGTTTCTCACTCCTCAGTCCTCTCCTCACTCGTCTCTGTTCCTCACTCCTCAGCCCTCTCCTCACTCGTCTCTATTCCTCACTCCTCAGCCCTCTCCTCACTCGGTGAATCGCAGCAGCCAGCAGCAGCAATCAACACTGGAAACGGAGGTGGAGGGCTGGAGGCTTACCGGATCTAGAGGCCACAACGGGCTGGAGGGCGGAGGCGACAGAGGGGAAGGGCTGGAGCCTGGAGGCGATGAAGGCGACAGAGACAATGGGCTGGAGCTTGAACTGAGGTGATAGGGTTTACCCGATTGCATCGACTGGGGCTGCCCCCTCCGCGATGCCTGGGAAGACTAGGCGGTCGCCTGAAGCCCACCAGGCGAGGCGACAGCCCCTGGTGAACCCCCCCCCCCCGCCCCCCGGGCCGCCTGGACGCATAACACTGACCATGGCTATTCAAATTTAACTCTTCAATCAAAAAAGGAGGTGGTAAACGGAAGTTATACATGTGGTCAAATCACCACTTGCAAATGTATTGGTTCTGTCTAAATTTCATTCCTATGCCATGATTAGACATTTACTCCCTCCGTCCAAATTTATGAGGCATATTTTCTCTTTGTACGTAGACCAAGGAGATATTGAACATGACTAAACTATCCCTAATTATTATCTCTAAGCACTATATTTAATGCATGCATGTAGAGTAAAGCTGTATATTTATCAGGGGTATAGAGGGAACATCACACTAATTTTGTATTGGAGTGTGAAATATGCCTTATATTTGTGGACAAGATTCAAAAAATACACCCTATATTTTTTGACAGAGGGAGTATTACTTTCCATTGCTAGCCATTTCAAAGCATATCTGTTTGTAACCTAACACGATGAAAGTTTGGATTTTTTTTCCCCAATTCTGTCAGAATGCTCAAAGGACGCAGCTTTCCTGGAAAGGTTTTGCTAACTCGTCGATCTGAGCCTCTTTCACCTCCTGAATTTTCCCCACGCTTTGAGAATGATCGTGATGAAGATCAGCATAATGAAGGTTCACGAGAGGTAATGTGCCATTTGTTTGCATTGCTTTCAACATGTAAAGAAGACAGTTGTAACTGATCAAATTATAACTGTGCAGGGAGAAGGTCGAGCATCAGGAAACACAACTGATAATGCGAGTGCAAAGAAATCAAATCTGCCATCAACGAGTAACATCAATGCATTACCAGATGCCCAAAGATTAGTTTCTGGGGCTAGAGCTACAGATTCTGCTAGAATCGCTAAATTCACAAAGGAACTCTCTAGGCCAGCAGTTATATTAGGTACAGACTACAAAGATTACCCTATATAGTATATAAAATTGATTGCATCATCAGTTGGGTGTGACGGGAGTTGAGTTCAGAAGTAAATATGACAGTAATTTTCTAATATTGAGCATAGTCGATCATTTCTAATTTTCCATTTAGTTTCTTTTTTCATTTTGGTTGCCAAGCTAAACATGAAAAGGATTTAAATGTTACCTATGGAACTTGTTCCTTGTATTTTATGGCAGCAATTTTTCCACTTCTGTTTATATTCTCAGTTACATTTGCCCTTGTTGATGATGGTAAATTATTGCAAATACTGGGGAGACTAGTGTAACTTTCTGTCTATAATGTGTACTGCCAAGTTTTCTTCTACTAAGAAACCAAGAAGGTTGTGATGTGCCCTCCTGCCTTTTCTTTCTAGCAAGAATATCCATCATGTATTCTTTGGACGCTACACGATTTATTTTGAAGTGTGCTATAATTATCTAGTTTAGCAAGAGAGGTATATTTTTGGATGTCTAACTGCCAGCATTCCTGCTTTTTTCAGCTTTTATCTGCCCTCGCTGTTATTTTTTGTTCATCATGGTTTTTGTTTACATCTTATAAGTATGAGTTCCACCCACTATCTGCCTTAAAGATGCTTAAATTAATCACAGGTTAAAAACACCATCAGTTTCTACTTTAGAGTTTATTTTGGTTAGCTTCTGGATAAATTATTAAGTTTTACTCTCTTTTGGTTCTAAATACTATTAGCTTGTCCATTTAGTTGACATCTGCTGTGTTGTCTCCATTATGTAGACAAATTGCGTGATTTATCTTGGAGCGGTGTGCCACCTTATATGCGACCTAACATCTGGAGGCTTCTTTTGGTGAGTAGACATATTTGGTGTAAAAAATATGACCTCTTTCGAACGTGGTGTTTCAATGTTTGAATTTAATATAGCTGGCTACAGGGATATGCACCACCTAACGCAGATAGGCGAGAAGGTGTTCTAACAAGGAAAAGACTTGAGTATGTAGAATGTGTTTCTCAATACTACGACGTTCCAGATAATGAACGCTCAGATGAAGAGATTAATATGCTTCGCCAGGTAAATTTTTGAACTTGAATTTACTACGTCAGGACTCAGGAACCCCCTCCCTCTTTTGATGGGATCAATCATCTTACACTCACATGTATGCTTGTAGATTGCTGTTGATTGTCCGAGGACTGTACCTGATGTTTCCTTTTTTCAGCACCCTCAAATTCAGAAATCTCTGGAACGCATTTTGTATACATGGTAAGGTGGTGAATTTGGTTGGTTCATCTTGATTAATTCATCAATGGAAAATTGTGCCTTTTCCCCATTTTGATACATGATTCCCTCCTTGTGATAGTCTCTCCAATGCAACTCTCTTGTTGCCAGTATTTTTAAGTGCAAACTGTTGTGAAACTCATTTTTATCGTTGCACTTATCCATGTGTTCTGTGGGAAAGCATGATCAGTGGATGGAAGTTTTGCATGGAACATGGTCTAGTATTAGTTACTCAAGTTGCTTTGTAGTATGTTGATTCTCCTTTTGCTTAACATGTCATGTGTTAATCTCAATTCAAAGTGCATATTCTTGTTCAAGCAGTAACATGATTGTCTCATTGTCTGATTACTTTGACAATTCTCACCCACCCAGAGAGCAGTCCTTTTGACACGGAGATGACTTCTTTATTTATGAGACAAAAAACATGACTTCTAATACTCATATATATTTGGTCGTTGTGCTAACCTGTATGCAATGCAATATCAGGGTTATGGTTGTTATTTGCTTTGTTTCATTATCCCCTGATATGGTCATGCCTGTATTTCAGGGCCATCCGTCACCCAGCAAGTGGCTATGTTCAAGGAATAAACCATCTTTTTACACCATTCTTGATCGTATTCTTATCAGAGCACCTAGAAGGCAATATGGACACTTGGTCCATGGAAGATCTTTCTCCACAGGACATTTCTAACATAGAAGCGGACTGCTATTGGTGTCTGTCAAAGTTTCTTGATGGTATGCAGGACCATTACACCTTTGCCCAACCAGGAATTCAACGCCTTGTATTTAGGTTGAAGGAGCTAGTTTGTCGCATAGATGGTAATGTTCCACTGGTTTCTGTGCTTTTCTGGCTACAATTGTCCTCTTCCCTACGCATGTACATTGGCCATTCCAATGAGACTTAATTGTGGAAGAATAGAAGAAATTTAACTAGGAGTTACTGGACCCTTCATAGGAAGTAAAAATACATACACTTGTAGGAACAACATTTGAATTTACCTAGTCCGTGAATTTGATGTGACATGGGATTTACTTGTAATTCAGAAGAGTTTTTGACATGGGATCTGATTTTGACCTCTGTTATCTTTGGGTGCTATAAAGAACCTGTGTCAAAGCACATGGAGGAGCAAGGGTTGGAGTTTCTTCAGTTTGCTTTCCGTTGGTTTAACTGTCTTCTGATACGCGAGGTTTGTGTAGTAAAATACGCAAGTTTAGATTTGATATACGCATTAATGTTGCTAACTTGTCTCATCCTTGTAGATACCTTTCCATCTTGTCACACGTCTGTGGGACTAGTTCAGTGCTCATGCGTTGCTACGAAAAATAAATTGTTAACGAAATATAAAGGTTAAACAATAACGAAAATTTTACTATAAAATCAAACATCTATTTCTCCCGATTACAAAAGCACAAAAGTTGGTTTATCAAAGGAGTATGACACTAAATTGCCTTATGGAATAATAACAATATATTTAGTGTCTTGCCTTATCTAGAATCGAACGGGAGAGAGCAGATAATGAGAAATTTTATCTTACAACATAGCTGTAGACAACATTAGGGTGTTGGAAACTTGGAACAGTAAAATAGATTACTTATGACAGAGGTAGTTGCATAAGGATGCCATGAACAAATGGATCTTCATTGAATGGTGATACCAAATCCACCACTTCATCTTCTGTACAGTTTGAGGCAACTCTGCCAACAAAGTCTTTATTCCAACTTCCTCACGGCTTTTTATTTTTATTGCACATAGGATTGAGAATCCCTCCTATCGCCTACCAATACAACAGCTATGCTAGGTACATGTCCAACTACATTTATCATTTGAACTTCTTCATCGATCTGTAACCTTATGTCCTCCGCAATGGACTTGCCATCAATAATGGTCGTGGTGGACTCATAATCAACTACAAGAAAGACAAAATTACAAGTTGACAACATTAAATCATCAACACAAGATGCTAAACAAAAATGAGATAAAATAGCTGCTATGTCCCATGAGTTGCCAAGAACTGAAGTCTCATATTCGTCTCATATTCTTTTCATGGAAATGAAAGCTAGTCCCTTACAATAAAAGGTGTTAAATCTTGAAGTTCGCCAACAAACTTGCACCAAACAAACACAGGAATTTTGCAGCCGCCAAACAACACTACTCTACAGCATGGCTTCAGCTTGCCTCAAGTAAATCTAAAAATTTAATTTCCCCCACTGAATCCGCCCATTGTTTGGTGCTTACAAGTTACACCAACCAAGTCGATACATCTAACATTGAGTAGTATCAGACAGCTACTGAAGAACATCTAGTTGCGTTTCATTTGATTTTACATTTCGATCTGCTAATGCTTCCACTTTTAGAGGCCAGTGCTCCAAACTTTTTTCTCTATCATTAGCATCAGCATGGCTTTCGACCTAAACTACTACAGGATCTGGACAAGGATTCTGCACTAATTACACGAAATGACCGCATGGGCCAATGCATCAAAGGACCTGAAACACGTTCTCACAATTTATGTCTAATCCCAAGCACATTTAAAACTTTTTACAGCACATCCCGCATGCCTAGAAAGACCGCACCTTTAATCAAAGATTAGTAAGCCCGTAAGTCCAGCTCACCTCCGGCGCCTCGCAGTGGAGGCGGCCGCACCGCGGAGCACGGGACGGGTCCCAGATGTCGAGGAAGTCCGGTCCAAGAAGGCGGGCTGCTACTGGTCCTCCTCCTCCGCGTCCCCGCCTTCTCCTCCTCTGCTGCGGTGGTAACCTCGAGGAGCCCGCGTGTAATAAGAGAGATCAAGGAGGCACGCGGCGTAGAGCAGCGGCGAGCAAGGCCACGACGGCGGCGCCCATCTCTGTTAAATCTCTTTGTCGCGGGTGGCGTGAGGAGGAAGAGGTGGTCGGGCGGAGCGAAAAAGAAGCATTGTTTTTTTGGTCAGTCCGTTTTTTATGCGGTGGTTGTTTTTATAGACGTGTGTTGAGGTGGAGAACGGACCGCCACCAACTCTAAATTAGAAGTAGTAGAGATACCTACCTTGCTGAAGGCGACTATCTACCAGATTTTCTTGTGTACATATCAGCTAGTTTTTTGTTAACTGTAAGTAAAAGCACCCCTTGCTAGTAACTGGTTTGCTCAATGCCTTTTAAAATAATACTGGCACAAAACTTCGACTTCATGTTGCGAAATTTTCTGCAAGTGTCCTACTTGTGAAGTAAACCTTTGACCTCATAATTCCTTGAGGGTATTCACGTGTCTTCTACAGAAATAGAAGTCTATCTGGGATACATACTATGCCCAAGTATCTGCTAGTGAAGCTTACTCCCTTTTTTCCTTCAGTGGTCAGACAAGCTGCAGAAACTGGAGTTTCAAGAGATGGTCATGTTCCTTCAGCGTCTTCCAACTAGGAACTGGGCGCACCACGAGCTTGAGATGGTCCTCTCGAGGGCTTACATGTGGCACACCATGTTCAAAAGCTCTCCCAGTCATCTTGCCAGCTAGGACCCCGCTGGTCGTGCCTGGAAGCAGTATCGCAGCTTCCACTGTATTGTAGACTCATTCCCCTCCAGTGGTTATGGGAGAGTTTTCGCCCTTTTGTTTGACGCATATTATCAATTGTATGACCGCTCCAATTTGTATATTCTATTGAGGAATTGATATCTGTGATGATAAATAGATAGCATTGAATTCGTTATACTCGCTGAATTGGTTGCTACTTTGGTGCTGACTTCCTGTTTGGATCTGAGAGACAGAGTTATGTGCTTGGTATCAATGCCTGTTTTGTAGAAAGCTGTTACGGAAGTGGTTCCATGTAACATCTCAAAATTTGAGTTTTGGAATGTTGAATTTGAAAATGAACCATTTGTATTTTCCTTGAATTAATCAAAGCTTAATTTGAATTTACTATTAATGAAAGGATTTAATTTGACTAAACTGTAAATCAAACAAAAGATTTTCAGTCGTAGTTAGGTTCCATATTGTCGACGATCCGGACCGCCGACTGCAAAGAGGGGGTAAGGATCGTACGAGGGGCGAGGCCCAGAGCCTCGTTCGTTCGGGAAGAAGCCTCGGCAGGCGCGCAGCACAGGGAAAAAGGACAGTCGAACAGGGGACACAAAGTTTATACTGGTTCGAGCCCCCTAGGTCGGGTAACAGTCCTACTCCAGTCTTGCCCGTAGGTGAAAGGGGACTAAAGGCTCCTCGGGGGAGAGCTACAGGAGGAGCTCGACCTCGGGATCGCTCGGGAGCAATCACTGAGGGGAGCTTCGTGAACGGTGGAGTGTACAAGTATTACTACAGACGTATCTGCCTTCTCCTTAGATTTCTTGGGGTGTTGCCTTGTGCGATCTTACTACCGTTGTGTTCTTGCTGTTCTCTTTTTTTCTCTCTCCTTTCCGATCGGAGTGGTCTGACGCTTTATAGGCCTTTGGTGCTGATCTCGATGCTGACGTCGGGAGGTCGCCTGTGAGCTGACGGGGGCAGTTAGTCCTAGTCCCCAGGCAGGGGGTCTGGCAGGAACTGTAAGGGGGTGGTTGACCCTAGTCCTAATGCTGGGGTTCTGACACGGGTAGATAGGCTTTAGCCCCTGCGCAGAGGGACTGGCAAGAGCAGGAGGCCCTAGTTCCCACGCAGGGGACGGGAGTCATATATTTATAGAAGAGGAGACATGTTTTACATTGGAGTCCGGGCCAGGGGTGCCAAGATCGAGGAGGTCGCCGAGGTCTGCAACCAGCTCGGGGATAGCCTTGTCCGAGCTTGGGAATAGCCCCTCGAGCTCGGAGGAGGACGGCTTAAAGCCCCCCCGGGGGGGTCATCCTAACACGTGTCAGGATAGCCGATCCCCGACAACCAGCCCCCGAGGCTCAAGAAGCGGTCTGAGACTCTAGGCGCTCTTGAGTCTGAAGTCTTTCGAGGAGGGATCACCCCTTCGGCTGGGTTCGGGGTTTCTTGAGGCCGTTCCGGGGTGTTTTTGGCGAGATCGTTCTTGGCAACACTTCAATTTCAGCACCTTGTTTCTGAGTGGGCTCAGGAAGCTCAGGGGACTCGCGGATGGGGAAGTCGGAGGGACGGTTTAGTGGATGCGTGGAAAGACACGCCCATGCAGGGGTTTCGAAGGGCCCTGGCGCCTTGGTTACCGCCCGTCGGCTACGGGCGCACCTTTTGAGGTGGTGGTGACGCCGGCAGATGAGGCGTCTTTGAAAACCGAGGGGGGCCTCAGCCTTCGGGGTTTCCCCTCCCTACTGCTCGTACTCTTGTCTTCTCCTTCCTTGCACTCCTGCGCCGGCGCCTCTTGCCCTTTGCTTTCAAACTGTCCCTCTCTCCCGACCTTATGGCGGTTCGGAGGAGTACGCCACCATGGAGCGGATGAAGGGGATGGAGACCTTGGGGCTGCTGGATCCGTTCACCTGGCGGCTCCCGTCCGGGGAGAACGTGCCGCAACCTCGGGACGACGAGATCGTGAGCACGGAGCAATACATGCTCTTCGGACTGCGAACCCCGGAGAGCGACTTCTTGGCTGCGGTCCTTGCACAGTGTGAGATCGAGCTTGTTAATTTGGTACCAAACTCCCTTCTTCACCTTTCTATTTTTGCTCATCTTTGCGAGGGGTTCCTGGGCATTCTTCCCACTCCCTAGTTGTTCTTCCGCTTTTATTCCTTGTCCCGTACCGCGAAGGACCCCGTCATCGGGTGTCTCTACTTCCGGCTGCGGGCGGGACTCCCTTGTTCCTTCCTCCAAATCCCGACCCTGGACTCGCTCGGGCCGTGGACGGAGAAATGGTTCTACTTGAAGAAGGGCGAGGGGAGCGGGCTTCGCCTACATCGGTGCCGCGATCGACGGAAAGCGAGAGACCCCGGAGCCTAAGGAATCGGCGGCCGACTAGGCGGCGGTCGCCTTCGTCCATATCTGTGCCACGCGCGGGCTCAAGGGTCAGGTGGTCGTTCATGACTACTTGCGGAACCGGGTGTTTCCTCTTTAGAAGAGGTTGCACCCTTTCTTCGAGATCACCGGGAGGCACGACGCCACCCGGGAAGGCCACGAGGGTGAGCATTGCCCGACCTCAAGCTCTTTTGGGCCTTGGTCGGAGTTTCCTTGTTTTCTTGATGCTCTCTTTTTTGGCTTCTTGCAGCACCGAAGGCGGCCTGGATTGCCTCGAGGATGCAGGAGATCTTTGGGAAGGCCGCCACCTCCTACGATCTAGGTGGCAATGTCCCCGGGAACATCTTGGGGCAGAGCAGCGAGGTAACGGCCCTCGCCTTGATCTTGGTCTTGGGAGCTCGGATTCAGGCGTTTTACCGTGATGAGCTCATGCAGGCGACCAGGGAGCTCTAGGACACGGCGAAGCAGATGTTGCAGCTCCCCGGTCTGAACAAAGGCAAGAAGGGGAGTAAGAGACCGGCTCCTGACGCCCCGAGGCCGGTTGCCAAGAAGCCCTACGTCGAGTGGGGCGACCGGGTCGTGGTAAGTTCGAATGCCCCGATCTCGGGGACATCCGGGCCCGAGCTCGCTTTCCCCGTGCTCCCTCCTCGGTCCTTCTTTTACTGATCCTTGCTTCTCTGTCAGCAGCAGGAGGCGGCTTCCGTCGCGCGGGCCCCGGATGCACAGCCGGAGCCACGAGCTCTAGCGCTAAGCTACCGGGGGGGAGATCTCCCGCTGCTGCCGCGGAATCATCGCGCCAGGTACGGCCTCTGTACGTTTTTCGCCATCCCGCCCCGTCACGGCGGTCGAGCGTCCGAGGGGCACCGACCTTTCCTGTGGTCCAGGGCGAGGCCGGGGAGGAGGACGATGAGGACGACGGCCGCCTCACGCCGCGACCCAGGACGCGACGGGCGCCACTTGCCGTGTCTTCCGAGGAGGACGAGGTGACCGAGGGAGGAGCGGTCGAGGGCGCCGCGGTCGAGGGCGCCGCAGTTGTCACGCCCCAGGTGGAGGTGTCCCCGACGCCGGAGTCCTTGGGGAGGCGGAGAGCTGACTCCCCCAGCGAGGGGGTCTGGCGAAGAAAGCGAGGCTGCCGCGCACCCGCTCGGCGCAGTAAGTACCCCCTTCTGCCTTTCAACTTCGTCGTGGTAGGGTCGTCCGAGCAGCCCCTGATAGTTTGTTGCGCGCAGGACCTACACAGGGCTGGCCGTATCGGCGGTGGTACGCCCGGCGGAGGTTCCGCGTTTGGTGCCGGCGCAACTAGCGGCGGTCGGTGAGCCACGGGTCGAAGAGGAGACGCTGGCGAGGTCGACGGGGGTCGAGGGCGACCGGGGAGTCCCTGAGGCGCTCGCCAGCCCCGGGGATTCGGCTGTCGTCGTCCTGACCGAAGCGGATCGCCCCGGGTCCTTAGGGGGCACCGGTGCTACCGCGGTGGCGGAGACTGCCGAGGATGTCACCGCGGGTGAACTGCCCCGGGGTTCCGATGGCGTCATCGACCTGCCGATGCTGGAGGACCGGCTAGCGGCGGTAAGCGCACTTGTGGTGACTGTTCCTTTTTCATCATTTTTTTTCCTTTTCTTGTAGACGTGGTGATTTTTCCTTCTTCATTGCAGGGCCTACGGCTGATCTCCCAGGGGCATGGGGTCGTGCGCGGGCATGTGCTTAGCTTCCGGGCCCTCTGTGACGCTATCAAGGTCAGCCAGAGGGACGCCGCCGAGCTCGAAGCTGCTGCGGCGCGCGGTCGAGAGGAGGTTTTACGCCTGAGGGAGGCCCAGGCCCTCAAGATCGCGCGAGCTGTCGAGGTCGAGCAGGAACACGGGGCCCAAGAGACTGAGCACGAGCTGAATGCCGAGAGGGACCTTCGCACCGCGGTGCTCTCCGAAGCCGTCGAGGAGGAGCGGAAGAAGGCAGAGGAGACCCTCGACCGAGTTCGACGGAAGGCGCAGGACGTTCTAGATGAGAATCGCGTGAGCGCAGTGGTGACGATCCAGCGCCTCGAGCTCGAGGTCTCCGACATTTGTTCAAGGGCGGAGGCCACGCGGCAGGAGATGGAGGGGCTCCGGGAGCGCCTTGAAGCCGCCCGAATGGCCCGTGAGGAGAGCTACTCGATTGCGTCGGTCGCGCTCGAAGATCTCGTAGCCGCACAGAAGGAGGCTGAGGGGCTCCGGACGCAGCTGGGGAATCAGGCCTCCGTGGGCGCAGAGGCGGAGACCGCACGTGAGGAGGCCGTGGAGCTTCGGGCTTGGTCCAGGGAGCTCGCGGCTGCCCCGAGGGCGTCCTCCGCCGAGCTTGAGGTCGAGGCGGCCGAGCTCAAGGCCAAGGTGACGACGGCCGAAGCAACGACGGCTGCGCTTGAGAAGACAGCAGCCCGGTTGGAGGCGAGGGCCACAGAAGGGGAAGCTAAGGCGGCCAAGGCCGAGGCCATGGTCGCTGGGCTTGAGGGGAAGCTAGCCCAGGTGGCTCGAGCGGGGAAGAGCGCCCTGGCCCAGCTTCAGAGTGACCGCGACCGGGTCGACAGAGCCGAGGGCGAGGCGCTCGCGCTGCGGCGGCGGGTCTCCAACCTCAAGCGGGAGAAACTTGCACGAGACATGTCTGTAGAGTAGGAGACTAAAGTTAGTGGATGGGTCGGGGGGCGAAAGATTCCCGCCCCCTGGTAAAGACGATGTATCTTTTTGCTAAGTTTTGTAAAGCCGCGTTTTTTAGAAGACTTAGCTCGCTTGTTGGCCCGCGTTGCCTTTGTAGACTTTGCACGGCTTGCTCCGTAGAAGGGGCCGAACAACGCCGGATCCGTGACGTGGAGTAGGCGTGTTTCTGCAGGGTTTCGCAAGGCGAGCACTGCCTTTCACTCGAACCACTTAGTCTAGGCTGACCGAGCTAAGGGATGCTCGAGGTCAGTTTGACCGGGGCTTCGCCCGAAATCACTCGGGCTTGGGCACGACTCGGGTTGAAGGCTGACCGAGCTAACTGATGCTCGAGGTCAGATTAACCGAGGCCTCGCCCGAAATCACTCGGGCTCGAGCACGACTTGGGTTGAAGGCTGACCGAGCTAACTGATGCTCGAGGTCAGATTAACCGAGGCCTCGCCCGAAATCACTCAGGCTCGGGCATGACTCGGGTTGAAGGCTGTCCGAGCTAACTGATGCTCGAGGTCACATTAACTGAGGTCTCGCCCGAAATCACTCGGGCTCGGGCACGACTCGGGTTGAAGGTTGACCGAGCTAACTGATGCTCGAGGTCGATTAACCGAGGCCTCGCCAAATCACTCGCGCCGGGCACGACTCGGGTTGAAGGTCGACCGAGCTAATCGATGCTCGAGGTCGATAACCGAGGCCTCGCCCGAAATCACTCGGGCTCGGGCACGACTCGGTTTGAAGGCTGACCGAGCTAACTGATGCTCGAGGTCAGATTAACTGAGGCCTCGCCCGAAATCACTCGGGCTCGAGCACGACTCGGGTTGAAGGATGACCGAGCTAACTGATGCTCGAGGTCAGATTAACCGAGGCCTCGCCCGAAATCTCTCGGGCTCGGGCACGACTCGGGTTGATCGGTCTTGACCACTTGGCCATGGGGGAATTAGTCAGCTTTTTGCGGCATAGCGGCTTATTGCGA
The DNA here is from genome assembly GCA_036346275.1 of Otatea glauca. Classification (NCBI taxonomy): domain Eukaryota; kingdom Viridiplantae; phylum Streptophyta; class Magnoliopsida; order Poales; family Poaceae; genus Otatea; species Otatea glauca. Next base: position 68,588 of record JAYEVK010000442.1, on the reverse strand, counting down.
CTGAGATCGTCCCTAGAGGTAATTTTAGGGATCGCGACCTCCGGACCTGGGAATGTCATCAGGCTCGGGGTGCTCCTTGAGGATGTTCAATGGTCGGCAGCACAAGGGAATAGCCGGCTTACTTCGATAAGGATCGTTTTACTGCGGCCTTCGAGACTGGAAATGCATCAGGTTCGGGATACTGACATCCCTGAGGCGAACCTAGAGAACGCGGCCTCAACTTGACCGAGGCCTCGCCTGGCAGTACTCAGGTTTGGGCACAACTCGGACTGGCCGGCCTGGGGTTGCCCAGGCCCAGACCAGATTTAGGCCTCGGGTCTGGCTCGGCGAGCTCGAGAATGCTTCAAGCTCGGCGAGGCCCCCTCAGAGGACGGTTTAGAAATTCGAACCTGGCCGCTTGGCCCCGGGGGAAAGGTCGGCTTAGTGCGCAGGTCGGCTTATCGCGACCGAGTCATCCCGGGTGGTGAATTTTAAAACTGCGACCTCCGAGCCCGGGAAATGTCATCGGGCTCGGGGCGCCCTCTGAGAACATTCAATGGCTGGCAGCACGGGGGAATGGCCGGCTTATCCCGATAACGATCGCCTTATTGCGGCCCCCGATCCTGGGGATGCCCAAGCTCGGGTTGTTCATCCCCGAGGCGAACCTAGAGAACGCGACCCCAGGCGCTGCAAAAAAGAACACGCATGGACGCCCCGAGCCCGAGCTCACCGCGTGACCTTATGGTTGCCCTTATGGTCACACCGCGAGGTCGCGCCGTTCGAGGCGTCCTAACAGAAAGGAGAACTTTGGCTGCAAGAAAGCAGACGGGGCCCTGGGTCCGAGGCCTTTTAAGATGGTGCGACCTTTGACGAAGGAACCTGTAACTCGAGGTCGTGGCGGAACGCCATCCCCCTTTATAAACCGAAAGAGGTTAGCGCCGGAGGCGAAGGAGACCTTTATTACGGGCGCATACCTGGGCCAAACTAGAGTGTGGCGATACAAGCGTCCGTGTCACGTTTCGGGTTGCGTTTGCTCGGGACACAGGAAACAAGCATGGCAGCAAGAGGAAACATCTTAACTTAGAAACAAATGAAGGAGGAGCGTTAGGCATAGAACTTCCGAAGCTGGCCTATATTCCACGAGCTCGCGAGCTCCCTGCCTTCGGGGACCGCCAGGCGGTAAGCTCCCGTGCGGCTTGCTGAGACAACCCTGTAGGGGCCCTCCCACAGTGAGGATAGCTTGTTGGTGTAGGAACGGTCTTGAATTCGTCTTAGGACCAGGTCCCCAACGCGGAAGCCCCTGGGTCGAACAGCTCGGGCAGCATGCCTGCGGAGACCTTGCAGGTAGCGCACCGAGCGCAGCAGTGCGCGGCACCTTAACTCTTCCGCCAAGGCGAGGTCGAGGAACCGCTCCTACTCGAGGTCGACCTGGTCGACCGAGCTTGCCCTGACGGAGCGGAGCGCGACCTCGGGTGGCAGGACAGCCTCGGCCCCGAAGACGAGTTGGAAAGGGCTCATCCCCGTCGCCCGGCTGGATGAGGTGCGCGACGGACCAAAGGACGCGGTGGAAGCTCCTCCACCTGTGCCCGGCCACACGACCGAGCTCGTCGAAAACTCGCTTCTTGAGACCTTGGACGAGCTGCCTGTTGGCACGCTCGGTCGCTCCGTTGCTCTAGGGATGGCTTACCGAGGCATAGCAGATTTTGGTTCCCATATCTGCGCAGAACTCTTGGAACAGTTTGCTGGTGAACTGCATCCCGTTGTCGGTGATGATCCTGCAAGGGGCTCCGTACCTTGTGACCACGAAGGAACGGAAGAACCTTACTGCGGCCTTGGCGGTGATAGCGGAGACTGGCTCCGCCTCGATCCACTTCGAAAAGGTGTCGATGGCCACGAATAGGAACTTCTTCCCCCCGACCGACCTCGGGAAGGGACCGAGGATGTCGAGGCCCCACGTCGAGAACGGACAGGCGAGGGGGATGGCCTGCAGAGCGTAGGCCGGTTGCCGGGCCTTCCAGGCGTGAAACTGGTAGGCTTGGCAGGCACGGACGATGCCCTGGGCATCTTCGAGTGCCGTTGGCCAGTAAAAACCCATCCGGAACGCTTTCACGACCATGGCCCTGAAAGAAGAGTGAGCGCCGCATAGGCCGGAATGTACGTCGTTGAGCACGTATTTACCTTCTTCGGCAGTGATGCATTTTGAGAGAACGCGGCCACGTCCTGTAGCTTCATAGATCATGGCCGTGGATCTTGTGGAATAGACAAAATTTGCTGGCGTCGAAGTCGGGTTGTTCCTCGCCCCGTGGTCGACGTCACGCTGAGGGGATCGCCTACCTACCTCCTGCTGGGGCGGCGACGCTCGCTGCGGACGCGGCGGTTCTGCGAGGCGGGGCCCCGCGGTCGGGCTGGCGTGCTTCCACCCCTTCGCGCCTGTTGTTGATCGCGGCGACCACGCAGAGCTGGCCGCCTTCGGCGCCACGGTCTTTCCCTCGCCTCTTATCGAGCGGAGCCGGGTCTCCTTCCCTAACGTCGGATGCCCCCGCCTCGCCGAAGGCGAGGCCGAGCTTGCCTCGGTCGTAGTCGTGCTTCCAGCGGGACGGCGTCGTCGCGTCAGATATCGCTCGCCATGCGAATAGCTTTGTTAACGGTGAGCCTTGTACGATTTCGAGGTCCTCCGTGAGGCGTCTGTCTCGGACGCCGAACTTGAAGGCCTTGATGAGGTTTCATCAGAGATGTTAGGAATCGAGTTCCGCGCGCGGGTGAACCAGCGCACGAAGTCTCACAGGTGCTCCCCCTTTCCCTGGATAACACAGTCCAGGTCCCTTTCTCGTCCAGGCCGCTTGTAGCAGCTCTGGAAGTTGGAGTGGAGGGCGCTCCGCAACTAGCGCCATGACCGGAAGGTGCCGGGCACCTGGTTGAAGAGCCAGGTGCGGGCGACCCCATCCAGGACGATGGGGAGATAGTTGGCCATCGCGGCCTCGCCCCCACCGGCCGCCAAGATGGCGGTGGAGTATATGGAGAGGAATTCCGCGGGGTTCTTGGTCCCGTCGAATCGCTCCATCATCGCCGGCTTGAATCGGGCCGGCCAGCGTACCTGACGGAGGTCGTTCGAGTACGCCGGCACCGAGGCTGAAGGCTACTATCGCCATCGCCAAGGCGCCGAGTCATCATCACCGACTGGGAAATTCGAGCCGACGGCGTGCCCCGTGCCGATCATGACAGTCGGCAGGTGCGTTGTTATGGCGGTGGCGCTGGTGATCGCGGATCTTCTGGCGCCTGGGCGGAACTTCCGGGGAGAGGCCTCTGGAAGTACTGCTGCTCGAGCGAGCATCGCTATTACGCTGTTGGCGGCAGGCGGGCCCGCGTGCCACCTCTTCCTATCGGCGAAGCGGAGGAGACGGCGACGGGGTGCGAGCCCGCGAACGGGGAATCTGCTGGTCGAACGGCCGGTGACCACGCGGTAGGGGGTCGCTGGCCGCCATAGGGCGAGACTCAGGGCCCAGGGAGCCTGCTTGCTGTCGAGGTGCGACGCCGTCGGTCGCCTTGTTGAGTTCTTTGGCCAGGGACCATCAGAAGAGGGTCGAGCCGGTCCGAGCGGGGTCAGCCATGACCCGGGCGATGGCCCGCAAGCGTTCTTGGGCAGGCTCGTCCGGACGGGGAGGGCTGAGCTGGCCAAACAGGGAGCGGGTTATACCACGCTCTTCTCGCCGAATAGCGGCGATGGCTTGGTTGATGGCAACCTGGGCGAGTCGATGCGCCTCGCGAGGAGTCTCTGGGCCGCCGTCATCCGCCCCGGGAGTCGCATCACGCCCGTCGTCCACGAAGGCCCAGCGTTCGCGGGGCGGCAAGGAGGGCGAGAGCATGGATGTGGAGCCTTGGCACTCGAGGACAGCGTCTGATCCCAGGCTTACTGTCCGTGACATGCCGATGGTGGAGCTGGAGGTGCTGATGCCGCTGGGGTAACAAACTTTGGACGAACGAAGCTTTGGGCTCCACGGTGGGCGCCAGCTGTCGATGATCGGGATCGCCGACCGCAAAAAGGGGGGAAGGATCGTACGAGGGGCGAGGCCCAGAGCCTCGTTCGTCCGGGAAGGAGCCTCGGCAGGCGCGCAGCACAGGGGAAAAGGACAGTCGAAAGGGGATACCAAGTTTATACTGTTTTGAGCCCCCTAGGTCGGGTAACAGCCCTACTCCAATCTTGCCCGTAGGCGAAAGGGGACTAAAGGCTCCTCGGGGGAGAGCTACAGGAGAAGCTCGACCTCGGGATCGCTCGGGAGCAATCACTGAGGGGAGCTTCGTGAACGGTGGAGTGTACAAGTATTACTGCAGACGTATCTGTCTTCTCCTTAGATTTCTTGGGGTGTTGCCTTGTGCGATCTTACTACCGTTGTGTTCTTGCTGTTCTCTTTTTTTCTCTCTCCTTTCCGATCGGAGTAGTCTGACGCTTTATAGGCCTTTGGTGCTGATCTCGATGCTGACGTCGGGAGGTCGCCTGTGAGCTGACGGGGGCAGTTAGTCCTAGTCCCCAGGCAGGGGGTCTAACAGGAACTGTAAGGGGGTGGTTGACCCTAGTCCTAATGCTGGGGTTCTGACACGGGTAGATAGGCTTTAGCCCCTGCGCAGAGGGACTAGCAAGAGCAGGAGGCCCTAGTTCCCACGCAGGGGACGGGAGTCATATATTTATAGAAGAGGAGACATGTTTTACATTGGAGTCTGGGCCAGGGGTGCCGAGATCGAGGAGGTCGCCGAGGTCTGCAACCAGCTCGGGGATAGCCTTGTTCGAGCTTGGGAATAGTCCCCCGAGCTCGGAGGAGGATAGCTTAAAGCCCCCCCGGGAGGCCATCCTGACACGTGTCAGGATGGCCGATCCCCGACACATATGATCCAAGGATTTTTTTTCTGTATTTTTGGAGATTTTTCTGAATTTATTTGCTATTTATTCGAATTTTTTTGCTTTTATTGGATTTCTGGAATTTTCTTAATTCGAAAAATGATTTTTTTTTTATTTCTAAAATCCTCTCGGGCCGTTTCTTCTACCATCCTGTTCCTGTTTTCCTCCGCAGCCCGCTCCGCTCCGCTCCACCCCGGCCTGCTTCGCCGCGCGTGGCCCAGCCAGCTCAGTCGCGCAGATCATCCGATCCAGGCCACGTGTGCGGTCTGGATGCAGCCGCGCCGCTGCTCGAAACCCTAGCCGCGTTATTTTCGGCGTTCGTGCCGCGCACGCCTCCCCAGGCCTATTTAAGGCACCGTCAACCCCTGCCCAAGGTTCCCCTCACGACGCCGCTCATTTTGCCCTATCTCTCGTTGCCTGAGAGCCCTCCGTTGGTGCGTGCGACCTCACTGGAGTAGCGTCGCCGCCCGAAGCCTCTCTTCCCCGTCGTGTGGCCGCGCTGGTGCACCTCCACCGCTGCTATTTGCGCCAACATGTTGCCCGCGTCTCCCTCTTCCAGATCCACGAGAAAAAGCACTCGATCCGTCACCGTAGCGCCAAAGCTCGTGTCATCTTCTCTGCTGCCGGTGAGATGCACCGCCGCCCTCACTGTCGTTCTTCGTCGATGAACCGTGGCCGTCCGATCACCCACGTGCGCTCTGGATCTTGCCACGCCTCTGCCGCCCACGGCCTTGCCTCTCCGCCATCCGATCCCGCGCCACTGGAAACACGACGCGTGGCCCGTCCACGTCAGCGCCTCGCTAGCCGCCCGTGTCAGCCCTACCGCCCACGTGCCGCCCCATGAGCAGTGGCGTCAGCCCTAGCCGCTGATCCCATGAGCCCGATCCACTGTGGACCACGCGAAACCGTGGACTTGGTCCATGGACTGAGGGTCCCGCGTGTCAGTTGTGACGTCAGCGTGATGCAATAAACCAGATTTCTCCTTTAGAAAAATAATTCCAGAAAATTATCTTTTTCTATTTTCTCTGATTTAATCTTTCGGAGGCTCGTTCTCTCATACGAACTCTGATTGAGGCGATTCAAATTTCTAAATTTTTCTAAAATCGAGCTCTTTCTTCCAGAGCCATTTATTTTCAATTTTGAGCTTGTTTGAGTCTCTATTTGATATTTATTTTATTTCGTTGCTTTCTTTTCCGATAGACGCTAATTCCGAGGGAGCAAACGGAGACTTCGAAGACCAAGACTCAGCACTAGATCAGCAAGGCAAGTTGTAACCTTTGATCATGTTGAACCCAATTTGTTTTATACAATTGCATGCTATTTGTGTATCAATTATTATTTCATGGAAATAAATGTATACCTAGTTGACTTTATGCCACCTTGATTATTGGAATGCCATGTATCCATCGTTAACCCTAGGTTGGGTCATTATTAGTTGGACATGATCATACTACCAGTAATGGGTTATTGTAGTTATGCTTAGATATGCTTAGTTGTACAATGGGATTCATATCAATTGTTGAATAATGTTAATCTTGACTTAATGAGTATTGAATTGCGGCCGATAGCCACTGTTGTAAAATTTGTTGTACCATGGTAGCGTTACCATTGGTCTTGGTTGAATGAATTTGGTTTCCCTCAAGCAAGTGATCGTGCAGTAAAGAGGGTGTTTTTAGCATATTTGGGATGTAGATGTCTTATCTGAGACAACTTAAGGACTTAATCTTGTACGCCATTGAACTGGGCCTAACCGTACTACCACATGTCTGGTATAGGACATATCGAGCTGATTAATTTGCAATGTTCAACCTTGAGTACTGCCAATTGGTGGTGTGGGTTTCGGGATAGACGTGTTGATTCACAGGGCGCAAGAGGGGGCCCTGAAGGGCGAAATCTTAGCGGGTAGTACCGAGTTTAGACAGTGCATTGTAAGGCTTTGTCATGATCTTTCTGCGGCACACCAAAGGAAGTGTGCTAATATCGATTGCACAAAAAGACGATCATGTCTTGTGAGTAAAGCTGTACAACCTCTACAGAGTGTAAAACTATTCGAAGTATAGTCCAGTCGGTAAACAAAATTGAGACCTACGTTGAAGTAGCATCACTTTGATTCTTCTACAAGGTTTTTCTTAAACTTGCATAGGACTTGTGTGCTCAGCTTTTTTGAAAAACACTTGTGTGCCCAGCTTTGATGTCAGCGCCAAGGATTTAAATCTCGGTTCAGAGTCCGTTGTCATAGACATGAAAAAGCTATCGTGGCTATATCAAGCTATTGTGAAAGCTATGTACATGTCACGGTTTACTATAATATACATACTTTTTTTACTATTCAAGTATGTGGTATCGGTAATTTATATATAATGAACTATATTTAAATTTAGAGTACATATTATAATTGTTATAAATTAGTCATACAATGTGTAATGGAAAATAATATATTTAATTATGTAAATTTAGGAGATAGATTTGGACTTTAACTAATATTTATTAGTTCTAGGAGCCAAATTAATTCAATTTGAGTATAACAGATATGAAAAAAGAAAAAGATCATGAACAAAATACAATTAATGTTTAGAAATATAAAGAGAATTAATACATGTGGTATAGTGGAGCTATCACGGCTACAAGAATAGCTGAAATAGCTGTCAATATAGCGGCTATAGCAGTTATAGCTGTATTTGCAGAATTTTATTCAATCACGTAGCGTTTGACGTTTTATGTCTAAAAACAATTACGGAGCTATAGAGGGCTATTTAAATCACTAGACAGTACACAGTCCATGAAAAAAAAGGGAGTACATAAGATTCGGTAGAAATGCAATAACGAATTCCATTTCTTGCTCCTGCCCGGTCTTACAAGTATAGTTAGTATACTACTACTTACAAGTTACAAGTGAACTAAAACAAACAAACAAAATTTGTGCCAAATCCCAAAAATATGAGTTGATCACATTGCAATTCATGCTGAATTAATTTTATACGATTGCCTAATTCTCCTTACATGACTTTATGAACAAGTACGATTGTGTGCTTCTGCTGCTTGAACCATGCTACTAATCTGCATAGTCCTGCGTTCGAGGTAGCAATACCCGATTGATTATGCCAAACCAATTCTCCAATCAGAACTCTAGATCACCAATATTTGAGTATGCAGCACAAACAGGTATGCAATTGCAAGCTTGCAACACAGATACATTTACTTCTCACGCCATACTTGTGCTTATTTAGGTTTATTTTGTCAAAACTAGATCTGAGAAAAAAAAAATAACCTGGCCTCAGAGGGGCATGAACTTCAAGTCTAGATGCACAATTCTTAGCATAACAGCAAAGCGATCAATAGCTCAGCTGCTTGTTCATCGAGTAACCTGCAAACAAATTCTTGCTGATAACACTATGGTTATTAAAGCGTCAATTAAGTGGTAAGGCGGTCTAGAGGGGGTATGGCATCCACCTTAGGGCCAAGACGTCGCTTAGGCAGAGTATGGCGTCGTGGATGTTGAGGTGGGCGTCGAGGGAGAGAGAAACTTACTGCCGCCAACTCTAGAGACAAGGAAGAAGACCAGATCAGGCCACCCTAGCTGGATCCGTGATCCCAGGCCGCCACTTCCACCCTCCGACTCGGGAACCGTCCCCTCCCCCCCGCCCCTGCCCCACACCTCCCTCCTCCCCAAACCTCGACCAGCCATGGCCATGGAAGATGAAGTAGCAACAAGCGAAGCCAAGGTTGTCGCCGGATTGAGGGAAGAAGCAAGGGTGGACACAGAGGCGATGGATGGCGGTAGCGTACTCTCAGTGGCACGCCAATTTAGAGCGGTCGAAGGTGGGTGGTGTGGATCTAGCGAGCAGGGGAAATAAGGCAACACCGTTAGTAGAAGGGGTGGTAGTGCTGTGTAGGTGGCATGCCAATGGCAGAGAGGAGGGAGCAGAAGAAAGGCGGCACCATGGAAAGAGTAGAGAAGAGGGGGAGGAGAGCACGAACAGGGGCGGCGCTAGGGTTAAGTAGCTGATTGGAATTTTTTGGAATTTTTGTGATATGACCCTCCAGGTTTATATATATTTTATATTAAAACCTATATTTTATAGTAGTCTTTAGATGTATTAGATTCTCCTAATTTGAACATTAAGAGCTCCGAATTGAACGCAAAAAGGTGCTCTCGTTGTGCTATGTGTATGCAAGATTGTGGTCCCTTACATTTTGCTGTTAAGTGGTTAGTTGTCTCGCCTCGTCTTATTTCTTTAATAACCCTGCCTAACACAATACTGTGCTTAAAATTTTACATGCAAAAAAAGTAGAAAAAAAAGTGTAAATGGTAGCATATCTGTCTAGCCAAAAGCTAAATTTCTGCAGGGAACCTTTAATTCAGCTATACAAGACAACCCAGAAGACATGAAAAGGTGCAAACCCACAAGAACTGTTTACTTCTTTAGCAATTACAAAGTGTTGTTCCTGAGGTTTGACACAATTTGTAAGCTTTTCATCCTTACAGCCAGGTACTTTATCCGGTGAAGGCTACCTCAACTGTTTATTCAAAAGAATTAGGATTAACCACTACAAAACTATCTGGTGGCATATGCCAATTGCCGCACCTGTGGGCGAATACACAGTTAGATTTGTCACGATATAGCTGCAAACTTACAAGAGATAATCGGGCAGGTCTGAATCTGAATGGCACTACTGAATTATGTTCTCTATAACTTTTCCTCTGATTGAGAAGGGCCGTTGATGGCATCGGCAAAGTACTCAACTGGACAAAGTTTAACACACCACAAAGTCAGGTATGATGTTTAATTATACTTCATGACTGAGATAAATCATAAAGACAACTAAAATTACCTATGTCATCCTGGTCTGGGGAATCAAGATAGATGTCTGACTCTGAAGGCAGGAAAGGGGTACCCGTGTAGTTCTGAAGAGCCGCCATGTCTGAACATCAATACCAACAGTGATTAGATCGATCAGCAAAGAACATAGAGAGCATATCTTGCTGTTCAAATGTTAGCTGAGTTGTGCTGTTTCCCAAAGAACTTAATTATTTTCCCAAATGCACATAACAAGAAGATAAGTTATTCAGCACAAAAAGATGTTTGCATTTCAGTTTCTACCAATAAGGCAATAACATATGTAGTGTGTTAGACAGGATTTCTTCCGGAGATTCATCTCCTATTTTCTCTCCTGTAATCAAGGTTGCCCTCCCGGTTCTGTTTCTATAAACGGGTAGTGGCTTGCCTATATATTGTAATCATGCACCCGTAATTAACCAAGTCGTGATTGCTCCAAATCTTCACGTCTTCATGGTATCAGAAGGTTTCCTTCCTGAAACCGCTTCCGCATCTCTGTGTTCTTCCTCGCGTCGATGGCCGGCGACGCCCCTGTTGCGCCAGACGCGTTGCCGCGCGCTGACGCCACCGCTGGCGATGAAGCGTGCCTCGCCGTAGAGCAGGCTGCCGCCGCGCGCCGTGCCAAGGCCGACGAGGCTGCTGCTGCCCAGCGTCAACTCCAGGAGGAGGTGGCTCGTCATGAGCTCGCCTTGGCCGACGTGCGCTGCCGCCTCCAGGAGGCTGCTGACGCCGACGGCACCGTTGATGACCACAACTCACCCGAGGCCGCCGGCGACGTCGTTCCCCATCCCGACGCCGATGCTGTCTCCGCTCTACACTCACAGGCGCTGAGCATTCCCAACATCCGCTCTCTTCCGGTCGTCCTCGACCTCAACACCCCGTCGTTCTCCAAGTGGTGCCGGCTCCTCCTCCTCGTCCTCGGCAAGTACGCCCTCGCCGACCATGTGCTCTGCGACGCCGCCTTCTCCAACGTCCCCCATTGGGTGCGCATGGATCTCCATGTCCTCACATGGCTCTACGGGTCCATCACGACGGAACTGTTCGAGATCGTCACCTCTTCCTCGCCGTCCGCCCGTGCCGCCTGGATCGCCCTCGAGCAGCAATTTGTCGGCAACCGCGAGGCCCGCGTGCTCCTCATCGACACGGAGTTTCGCACGCTCACGCAGGGCAGCCTCTCCATCACCGACTACTGCCGGCGGATGAAGACCTTGGCCGACTCCCTCATCGAACTTGGCGAGCCCGTCTCCGATCGCATGCTGACGATCAACGTCCTCCGTGGCTTGAACGAGCGGTTCGAGTACATGCGGCCGATCTTGAAGAGACAGCGTTCCCTCCCTTCCTTCGCGGAGGTCCGTTCCGGTCTCCAGCTTGAAGAGCTTTCCATGGCGCCTCCCTCCTCGATAGCACCTCCCACCGCCTTGGTCGCCGGTGCCTCCGGTGCTCCCTCCGGCGCAACGACTCCTTCTGCCTCCAGCTCGGGCGGGGGCAACCGCCGCAGGCGCTGTGGCAATGGGAATCGCGGCGGCAGCTATACTCCCTCCGGCGGCGCACAGCAGCGTTTCGGCGCCCCACAACAACACCCAGCCAACATGGGCTCCTGGCCCACGATCTACAATCCCTGGACCGGGACCATCCAGATGTGGCCCGGTCCGTCCAGGAGGTCGCCCATCGCCTCACGCAGGTGGGCGTGCGCCACCCCGCACGCCGACCGCGGGCTCGCCTTCCGCCCGGCGCACTGGGCCGCGCTGGCCTCCGCCGTATGGGTCGCTCGCTCAGATGGGTCGCCTCACGCCCAAAGAAGCCGCCCACCACCCGCCTCCACAAAGCAGCCGCCTTCCATCCACAGGCCTTCGGCGGCTTCAGGCCTTGGGATCGTGAGCCCTCGCGGTGCTTTCAAAGACTATGACGCTTGCTCCCCCGGCTCCCACCGGTGACTGGTACATGGATTCCGGCGCCACCGCTCACATGGCATCCCAGTCTGGTATATTATCCCACTCCCATCCACCCTCTCCTTCCACCCCCTCCTCCATCATTGTCGGGGATGGGACTATGCTGCCTGTCACATCCACTGGTTCCACTCACATTGGTCCCCTCCTTCTAGACAACGTTCTTGTTTCCCCCCATATAATCAAAAATCTTGTCTCTGTTCGTCAGTTCACCACTGACAATGCCTGTTCCGTTGAGTTTGACCCCTTTGGCGTTTCCGTGAAGGACCTCAGGACCAGGAGCGTGATCGCCAGGTGCAATAGCTCCGGGCCCCTCTACCCTCTTCGTCTCTCACCACCCTCCGTCACTTCGCCGTGTGCCCTCCTTGCCGACGCGTCCCCCAAGCTGTGGCATCGCCGCCTCGGTCATCTCGGCCACGAGGCTCTATCCCGCCTAGCTAATAGTTCCCTCATTTCATGTAATAAAGACGCCACCGTTGAGGCCGTTTGTCATGCATGTCAACTCGGTCGCCACGTGCGCCTCCCTTTCTCTACCTCTCAATCGCGTGCTTCGCATAATTTTGACCTTGTGCACTGTGATCTTTGGACCTCTCCTGTACCCAGTGTATCTGGTTTTAAATATTACCTTCCATTCTTGATGATTGTTCCCATCACCTGTGGACCTTTCCCCTTCGTCTGAAATCTGACACGTTCCGCACTATTGCAAGCTTTTTCTCGTTCATTGCCACCCGCCGGCACCACCATTAAAAGCTTCCAATGCGACAACGGTCGTGAGTTCGACAACTCCTCCACTCGTGCTTTCTTTCTCTCTCATGGCGTCAACCTTCGTATGTCCTGCCCCTACACCTCTCAACAGAATGGTAAGGCGGAACGCGTGCTCCGCACCACAAACAATATTGTTCGCTCCCTCCTCTTCCAAGCCCACCTCCCCCCAGCATATTGGGTTGAGGCCCTCCACACCGCTACTTATCTCCTCAATCGTCATCCCACCTCAACCCTACGCTTTTCCACCCCCCACTTTGCCTTGTATGGCACCCCTCCATCCTACACACACCTCCGTGTCTTCGGTTGTCGGTGCTATCCTAATACCTCCGCCACAGCCGCACACAAACTCTCCCCTCGTTCCACTCTTTGTGTGTTCCTTGGCTACTCGTCGGATCACAAGGGGTATCGATGTCTCGACCTCTCCACAAACCGAATCATCATTTCCCGTCATATCGTGTTCGACGAGTCCTCCTTCCCCCTTGCCAAGCCTTCCTCCTCAGGCTCTCCCATTGACCTCGCTTTTTTGGATGAGTTTGACTCTCAGGATGTTGTGCAGCCACCTCGGTCGCGTGGCTTCCGTCTGTCGGGCGCTTCTTCGAGCCGCTTCACCAAAGACTCGCCTCCAAAGACCTGCTAGGCCAGCCTCGCTCGTCGGACGGTCCGGCCACAGCCACTGGTTCGCCCACGCTGGGCGCCGCTTCCATTGCCTAGGCTCCCGCTGTCCTCGACCAGCCGCCCCATCGCCGCTTCACTCACCATTGGGCCGCCGCCGTCGCGCCGGCTCCATCGATCAAGCGCTGGGTCTCTCTCAGGGACCGCTTGCTCAGACAAAGACGGGTGCCACGACCCTTCCTCCGCCACTTCCAGCCGGCACTGTACCTGTGGTCCCCTCCGACAACCTCCACAGCATGCGCACGCGCGCCAAGGATGGGTTCCGGCAGCCTCGCTTGAACCTCTAGGCAGTTGCAGTCTCCCCGGTGCCTAACTCCTACCGCCACGCCCTTGACAATCCGCATTGGCGCAGTGCTATGGAAGAGGAGTTCCGGGCCCTGGTCGACAACGACACTTGGACTCTCGTGCCCCAGCCTCCTCGTGCCAACATTGTCACCGGCAAATGGATCTTCAAGCACAAGCTTCACTCCGACGGCACCTCGATCGATACAAGGCACGTTGGGTGCTTCATGGTTTCACACAGTCGTCCGTTGCCGACTTTGATGAGACGTTCACCGGTGGTCAAACCGCCACCGCCCACACTGCCTCGCCTTGGCCCCGTCCCGCGATCGCCCATCCATCGCCTTGATGTTAAGAATGCCTTCCTTCACGGCAGCACTCTCTGAGACGGCTCATCGCTTCGGTAAATGCTCGTTTGTTGATTCGTCTCGGCCACCATGTCCGCGCCTCAACAAATCCTCTATGGTCCGGCAGTCCCTGCATGGTACACCAATTGTTTTCGCCCACCGCAGCCGCCGTTTACGGAGGCCAAGTCTGACACTTCCCTGTTCATCTTCCGTCGCGGGCCTGACATAGCTTATCTACTGCTCTATGTGGACGATATTATTCTGACGGCCTCGTCCGCCGGACTACTTCAGCAGATCATCGCCTCCCTCCAGGCGTCCTTTCCGATGAAGGATCTTGGGCCACTTCAGCATTTTTTGGGTATCGCTGTGACTCGCTCATCTGCTGGTATGTTGCTCTCACAGCGTCAGTACACCCTCGAGATTTTGGAGCGTGCTGGGATGACTGCATGCAAGCCATGCAACACTCCGGTTGACTCCCAAGCCAAACTTTCTTCCGCCGGTGCTCCTGTGGCTGATCCGTCCGAGTATCGCAGCTTGGTTGGCGCTCTTGATTCGACCTTCACCCTACCGACATACAAGATGCTGTCCAAAGAGTCCGCTTGCATATGCATGACCCCCGGGAGCCTCATCTCACTGCCGTGAAGCGCCTTCTCCGCTACCTTCAGGGCACCGTTGATCTTGGTCTCTTCCTCGGCCGCATCTCGCCTTCTGCTCTCACCATCTACACTGACGCCGACTGGGCTGGCTGTCCCGACACACGTAAGTCCACCTCGGGCTATGCTGTGTTTCTTGGTGACAACCTCGTCTCTTGGTCCAACAAGCGCCAGCAGACCGTCTCACGTTCCAGTGCCGAAGCCGAGTACCGTGCTGTTGCCAAAGGTGTCGCTGAGGCCACCTAGCTTCGCCAACTTCTCCAAGAGCTGCATCACCCGCTTCAGCGCACGTCACTTGTTTACTGCGATAATGTGAGTGCCGTCTATCTCTCGAGTAATCCGGTGCAACACCAACGCACCAAGCACATCGAGATTGACCTTCATTTCGTCCGTGAACGAGTGGCTGCTGGTGCCGTTCGTGTTCTCCATGTGCCAACCACCTCTCAGTTTGCCGATATCTTCACCAAAGGCCTTCCGTCGACTGTTTTTTTTGAATTTCGGTCCAGTTTGAATGTCCGCTCCACCGACGTTCACACTGCGGGGGGGTGTTAGACAGGATTTCTTCCGGAGATTCATCTCCTATTTTCTCTCCTGTAATCAAGGCTGCCCTCCCGGTTCTGTTTCTATAAACGGGTAGTGGCTTGCCTATATATTGTAATCATGCACCCGTAATTAACCAAGTCGTGATTGCTCCAAATCTTCACGTCTTCATAGTGGACAAAGCACAGTGGCAAAAACTGTAATGTGGATCTTCGACAACAGAAGACAGTTGCACTTCTACCAAACAGCCTATTATTGTTATCTTACCCATTTTCTTAATGCACAAATGAATTCCTGTACTACTTTACTACAATCAGCAGCACAGAATTAGATAATTAAATTAGATTATATCTTTATGTTTTGAACCTAAGTAGAACAATAATGCAAGTTCATACTTCAATGATTGAAGAAATGATTACCAAAACAAATTTTGCATGAGGTAAATTACACAAGCCAGAAAATTACCTCCCAAACTTGTCAAATCTGCTGTAAAATCAGAAATGCTGAAATTCCAAAGCTGCCCCAAGGATCTGATAGAGTCCGTTGACAAGCCATCTGGTCCTAATTGCAGAGGTCCTGTGCTCCCTACATCAGATCCAAATGTTGAATCTAGGGCTGATGTATCCATGGCCATCCCAGGAATCTCAGATGGAGTGAAAGGAGCATGGTTGCTTGATGCTGCTGATGAGGGGCTCACAATCATCTCAGATGACATAGCACTGTAGGTAGCACCAGCATGTGCAGCTTCAGGTGCACCATTGTCCACAGCCATGCTTCAGCAACATCAAAGTAACATCATAGGAATCATGAATGTGAATAGCACAAAAAAAAAGGAAGAAGAAGAAGCAATTATAGATACGACTTTCTTCAATACAATAGGTTACATAGTCACAATCCACAATCCTACATTTGCAGCAACGGCTTAACAAACATTCGTGCCCGAAAGCAAAGGAGCATGCTTCAACAACCTCAAAGGACATCAAATGAACCAGAAATATGGAAAGCAGAAGAAATAACAGGATTTTTTGCAGTAACAAGCAGACAGCCAAGGAACTTTCATTGCGGAATGAAATAAAAAATTGTATACAGAAACAATGTAGTTAACAAATTAATGGATAACATCCTGTGGTATTACTTTAAAGTACCGACAATGTAATAAGCATGTAGTCCTTAGTAGTTTGATTAGTGCAGTACTAATCAGTTATAAACTAAACATGTTTAAATGTAAACCTAAAAATTTTATATGCCTTTTATTTCAGTATGTGTAAATGCAAAATGTGCTTTGAGTACTCTATAGACAGAAGCAACACTTGGAAGATAAAATGTTCCAATTTTTCAATATGCATATTACGATTTCATCAGACAAATATCTAGCATGGAGGAAACAAGAACCTGAGATAAAGGTCATGCTTACTCATTGCCAGAGTTCATGCGAATTGGATGATAGCCACCTGGTGCGGGGATCCCATTCACTACATGACTGCTGGATAGACCACAAGCCATCGAATCAATGTGGGGCTGGCCAGGAGCAGGCATTATAGGCTGCTGAAGTACTGGATACCCCATCGGTGAATTGTTAACTGCACTGGAACCAGGTTTGCATTGAATAAGAATGATAACAATACTTCCCTAAATGTGTAAATCAGTCAACGGTTAAAGCTAATCTTGAACCATCACTAAATCATGCTAAGAGTCACTATATAACAAGGCATTGATGCAGAAAAACTATATCATGAATCATGATATTACGTTACTAAATGAAACAAAACTTCTACAAATTTCACATGCATGACTGTTAAGCAGGCAAATCATATTTCAAAGTGCAGTATCATAATACAATAGAAAATTTGATCTGAAATTGACTTAACAAACTAAAATGCAAAACCATTCACTGCAGAGTAAGTACTTATATATTCATCTGGAAGCCTAAATGCATTGTCAAACAACAGTAGCATGACAACTGCCCACATTGATCCAGTTACCCCAGGAAGTGAAAATTATGTGGACAGCAAATGTGAAAGGCAGCAACAGATAGAAACTAATTATTGCTGGTTACTGGTTAGAGACAAAACAATTGAGAATTTTGAAAGTATTTCTGAAACAGTGAGTCCTAGATATCTGTCATTGCAGAATTATAGGAACCTA
Source organism: Otatea glauca (assembly GCA_036346275.1). NCBI lineage: Eukaryota > Viridiplantae > Streptophyta > Magnoliopsida > Poales > Poaceae > Otatea > Otatea glauca. The sequence goes on along the minus strand of JAYEVK010000442.1, from coordinate 51,533 downwards.
TCCAATATCAAAGTGCAATATCTTCAAAACAAAAAAAGTTACCATATCAAGCCAGCATTGCATTGCTGCAGCAAATGAGGATAAATGTGAACTAGCGAAAGCAGAGGGAAAGTGCAGTTACTAATTATGAGAAGATAACCAGTAGGGAATTTCTTTGGACTTGAAAATATTGTTACTGCAGAATCACAGGAAAGAGAACGTAATTGCCTGATAGAAAATGTGCACAATTCCTGTTGATCAAATTGTAGTAAAACATAACAGCTAAGGAGAGCAACTGAACAGGATATTAGAAGTTCCAAACTACAATCTACATATTTAGCCGCTTTTCAGGGCAAGACTTACAAACATGGATGTTACCTGTCATAGGATGAATTCCATTTTGCATTGGAGCCAATGGAACATTAGGTGCTGGATATTTCATCAAATTGAAATGGTGTTGCAATAAATGGTTGAACAAGATAATCTGTCTTTTCAATTTCAACTTTATATAGTAAGCCCGAAAGAACTCAGAGTTCTCTTCTTCGAGTTTCTGCCACACTGAACATACCAAAAAAAGAAGAAAAAGGTAACAAAATGAGCAACACGACTTCATAAATCTAATGGTATATAAGAAGCTGAGCTCAGAGTACATTTCAAACTTCCCATTTGTCCTGAGCAATTCCTATCCCTATTGGTATCAATGATCAATAGCATAAAGTATGTTTGTGGCTACAAGGACCTGGTACTGAGTTTATGGCATAATCCAAATTTGTATCGAGAGCAACAGCACATTTACATTCAGCTAATTTGATCATCAATCTAATGGGCAGGAATTGCCTATTGACTAGTTTCATAGTGGAAGTAATTGTTGGGAAATTTTGAGTTGGACTTGTGGGCCGGCCCAATTTTGCTTCTGGGCCATTTGGCCGGCCCATTAGTCCTCACCTCTCCTGACTTGACTAGGAGGCGCCGTGCATCTAGGGTTGAGGCGTGCGATTTTCGCCAGCCGGTGAGGAGGCTGGGTCGCAGGGATGCCTGCGGCTTGGGGGCTCCTTTCCTATTTGAAGGCCTTTCTCTCCCTCTCCATGGGAAGGTTACAATCAAGATTATCACTTGTTCTTCATCCTCTTTTTCCTCCTGTGATTCATCTGCCGGGTCCTGGTTGGTGAGTTGTTCAGTGTGCTTGGCCGGTGGGCTGAGTCTCTTGGCTGGTGTGCCTCGTTGCTGCACATATTGAGCCAAGAGCTGGTTCTGGGGCTGTCCACCGAGGATCTCCTCTTGATCGTGTGATCCCAGCAGCTTGCTCGGTTCTTGCTTGTGGTGCCAAGAGATTACTCTGTGATTGCAGGGAGTTTTGGCCCTGTGCGCCGAACTCCTGGGAGGATATTGATTTGGAGGTTTGTCCTGTGCAGCTGAATTTTGAGGCTCACCTCTGTACTTGGTGTGTCCCTTGTGTGGAGAGGGCATTGTATCTCCGGATTCCAGGCGCTATTCTATCCGTGGCACATACGGCAGCAATTGGTTTTCTGGGACAAAGACGTATTGCCGTGCCTTGCCCTCTCTTCTGAACAAGTTTTGAGTACTTGTTCATTAGTGAGTATTTCTCTGAATTATTCACACATTATTGCTATCTTTTGGATGCTCTATGATGCATTGGATCTGTTTATGAGCTAAAATAATTAAAGTGTAAATCTAGACTTGAACTAATATTGTACCTTCTTGTTAAATTCTAGAAAGTATTGATTGATGCTTCACTGTATATGAATTTGATCATAATCTGCAGTACCTAGCTTAATGTTCATCTCTGTATGCATTGACTAGGTTATTTAGCTTGTTCTGTTTTATAGCATCTACTTGAACTGTTTCAAATATTGTTGCTTATAGTTTGGCCGAACAGTACAGAACCTGATTATTGATCATTTGAACTGTGAAATCAATTCTGATACTTTATAATGCAGAATTTCGGAAGGTAAGAGTTCAAGGTCATATTTGCTAGTTAATTGTTTATCTCAATTTGATTATTTGACCCAGGTGTAGTGGAGGTAAGAGACTAGTCTCTCGGCGAGGTGGCTGAAGATTTGATCTTTAGCAGCCCGACACCTGAGAGCACTTTAAATCATTCCTTTACTCATTAATTAGTTAAGTTGACATGATTCATTGTTTAGTCGACATAAATGTTATGCATTGCTTTACATTTTTTATTATGTTGATTATGTTAGTTTTGAATTGTGTAATTTTCATAGTATTATTATTTGAGATCAGCATGACATTCTTGCCCTTATTATCGCATTTTTACAACAGTAATACTACCATATCTTACTGGTTATACTTTTAAGTATGTGAAAGAAACAAACATCGAAATAAACCAGTAAGGAATTGCCTATCGACTAGTTTCATACTGGAAGTAATAGTACCATATCTTACTGGTTGTACTTTTAAGTATGTGAAAGAAACAAACATCGAAATAAACCAGTAAGAACAAAAAGGAACTCCAAACATGAATATCATAAGCAACTGAATTTGCATCATCACCTAAAGTAGTGAATATCGACTAGTTTCATACTGGAAGTAATAGTACCATATCTTACTGGTTGTACTTTTAAGTATGTGAAATAAACAAACATCGAAATAAACCAGTAAGAACAAAAAGGAACTCCAAACATGAATATTATAAGCAACTGAATTTGCATCATCACCTAAAGTAGTGAAGCCAGGTTCTATTCTTGCACGACTAGAAAGCGTCCTAACAACCTCTCCTTTGTTCATGTACAGTTGTAGACAGCGCTCTATCAAATTCTGGACCTGAAACAGGATGCCAAGTTTAGTTAATTAGTTGGTGTCAGTGTAATACTGGCACTGTAGAGGGATGTCATCTGGTCAAAATTGAGCCTGCAAAGAGCCAAAGACTACAGAATAGCTAGGCATCTTACAAGTTCAATGTCTTCATGGGAGACCTTTCTGTTATCATTACTAGAGACTGACAACGAACCAGAGTCTCCTGCAGGAGCATCAGTGGCCAATGGATTTGGTTGGTTATTTTGAACTTCATTAGTACCTTGTGCTGACGAGTGCAACTCTGTTGTGCTCTGAATATCCTGTTGGAAATGTCCATAAGTAACATAAGTCAATCACCTGCTAAAGGCAAAAAAACGTGGAAATGCTAATGCTGAAAGAAATAACAGTCAATTATGAGCATTATTAGCAACAAAAAACAGAGGACTTGAGCCTTGGCATTAAGGAATGAATTATCTTGAAAGAACTAGTAAAAATACCATGATTGGTACCACTATCGCTAACAACATAGATCCCATAAGGCCAAAGAAAGTGTCTCCAGCATAATCTCATTTTATATCTAAATGCAAATATTATGTGTTTACTCCTATATTTGCCTAGTTACTATAGAAATATTCTGCTACAAAGGACTAACAAAAAATATAAAAATTTTGTTTTAATATGCAATGCACATTGCATAATCGTGTCATTCTGTATCTGCTGAATAAAAAAATCCATGCACTTTCAACATTTAGTTAGATCAACCATATATAATTTTTATTCTGAAAGGTAAAGATAATATAAAATGAGGATCTTCAGTGAAAACTGAAGATAGTAGCAAGCAAACTCAGTAACTCACCTGAGAATCCTTCATTGAAGCTTATGACATAATAAAAAAAGAGCTAGTCCAGGGTCAATTTATCCTGATAGGAAAAAGATATCAACGATTACGCTGGAATGCATGTGAAATGGTGTCATATTTCAGCAGGGCGAAAAGACAAAAACAAGCATAAAACCACTGCACTAGCTCTAAAATCCTGCTGGTGCAACTTTAACTATGAAATTGCAGTATCATATCAGCTATCCCAGTTTTCATTTCAGCACTAGGAATCTAATGAACTTCCTTATGAATCAAAAAATGAGGAAAAAAAAACAGTATGGTAACTTAACAGAGAGAATGTACCATGTAAGAGGTCATGAGAAAACAAGTAGGATTGGTATTCTACTGGGAGTATGGCCCTCCAAAGTTCATAAGACAAAGCAAATATCGACACGTAATCAAATTGGTAACATCAGTCAACCTGCTAGACTTGACATGGTAACAGCAACAATATATTAACATATTATTGGCATCATAGAGAATGAAAACAAGACATACAAATACAACCAATATTGCATTATCGCAATGTACATGTCAATGATGCATGAACAAGAAGCAATATTGTTGCAGGTTTCATCAAAAAGAACTTATCTAAACATCTACCGAACGTGAAGTACATCGGGGGCCTAACGTGGCGCATGGGGTTCAGTTGAACACCCCCAAAATTTTGGAAAATAAACTGCCATCAGTACTCCACCACGCAACAAACTTCATGGATTGGAGCATCCATCCCAGAAAGAAAGAAAGAAAGAAAGATGGATGAGATTGCTCACAGCAAAGAAAAGTTCCCCCACGAGGATGTTGACGGGGGATCTCCAGCTGGAGCTCACCACGCCGGTCGCCGGAGAAGGGGAAGAGGGGGTCTGCTCTGGCGAACGGTGGAAATGGAGGAAGGAAGGAGGAGAGCTCACCTCGCCGGCCGCCGGAGAAGGGGGAGTGGGTAGATCTGGCGAACGGTGGAAACGAAGGAAGAGGAGGAGAAGGGAGAACGTCTCGCCCGCTCTCTCGCTCCCTGTGGTCTGTTCGTGCCGTATCTTTTGGTACGAATGAACAGGGAAGTCAGCGACGTCGAGGCTCGGGAGCGAGGTGAATCTGCGGCAAGAAGCAGAAGAAAGAAAGAAATAAAAAAACATTTCTTCGTACAAAAAACTCACTCAGCTAGGAAAACACGTCGATTTGGTCGTTTCCGCTGTGGCACATGAAAAATCTCGGCGAAGCTCGATTTGATGGCAACAATGGCCGCGACACCCGTGCACTGCCGCCTCGCTGTGCCTGCATCGAATATGTTGTCCCGTTCAATCGTTTTCGGGGAGACCAATGGCGATCTTTGGATAATTATGCTAAGAGAGTGATGTGCAGCTCCGGCCGGACAACTGGTCAAGCGAAGAAAAACGACCGGCCGGCCACTTGACATGGAGTACTGTCAATTCCTCACTTCCTCCCAGCCGTCAATTATTAGCTGCATGTTATAGGTAGGTGCAGATTAAACTCTAGTTGATGATATTTACCCAAGATCGACCGTTACAAGTGTTAAATTGATAAATCGAATCATATGCTCTCATCTAGTCAAGAAAAATTATACCACCTAATTCGGTTTGAATTATTTTGCTTTTAGCTCCATGAAAACAGGTGAAAGAAGGAGCTAAGGAAAGAAGGAGCTAATGCTTTAGTCCTTTTACATGATTTAGCCCACACCACTAAGCAATACTTATGGACAATTGGTGAAAAACATTGCCTCGAAGACCCAAAATAACATCTACTTGCAACAAAACCAGCTTCCTAATTAGATCTATTTTGCAAAAAAAAAATTGACATCATCGTCTGCAATATTGCTGTGCAGTTTGTGGTCAGCAGTCAAAAGGCGTGCCCGCAGCTAGTGGGCAGTAACCGAGGCACCGTGGCCTTTCAAAACCCTCGCACGAAAGCGCCTCTTCCACATCCGCTAGCCAAACCGTCCGACTTCTCCGCCCGCGTGTCCCAAGCGACTTCGGGACCCTTCGTCCCCCCGTAAAGAAGCCCGAACGTCCCAGACGCTATCAAGCCCACTCAAGGACGAAGCACTGAAGTTCGAGAATGACCACGGCTAAAACACCCGCAGAAGAGATCTCCACTGGATCCCAAAAGGAGCTCGAGAATTTCCGAGCTCAGCCAAGGGGACGAACCCTCCTCGAAGACTTCAGACTCAAGAACGCCTAGAGTCTTAGGCCGTTTCTTGAGCCTCGGGGGATCGGTCATCCTGACACGTGTCCAAGCCCCCCGGGGCTTTAGAACGTTTTCCCCGAGCTCGGGAGACTGTTCCCGAGCTCGGGCAAAGGCCTCCCCGAGCTCGAAGGACTGTTCCCGAGCTCGGGCAAGGGTCTTCCCGAGCTCATGCTGGCTCCCGTGGCCTCCTCGACCTCGGCGCCTTCGTCCCGGTCTCCAGCATAGTATTCCCTTTTCTTGCATGACCTCTCTCCCCTACGCGGGAAATGGGGTCACCAACTCCTGTCAAATCCCCTGCGTGGGAAATGGGGCGAGCTGCTCCTGTCAGATCCCCTGCGTGGGAACTAGGGCCCAGCAACTCTTGTCAATTCCCCTGCGTGGGAACTAGGGTCAACTACTCCCGTCAAGCTCACAGACGTCGCCCCGACGTCAACATTTGAGATCAACGCCCAGGGGTCTATAAAACACTAGGCTACCTCGACCAAGAGAAGGGGGAAAAACACAAAAGCAGACACCAAGAGAACAACAACACAAGACAACAAGAGCAGACACACCCATACGCTGTACCACCTCACCGAGCTCTCCTCGGCCACCACTTTCGAGTGGTCCCGAGGTCGGGCTCCCTGTTCATCCTCCTCCGAGGAACTTTAGTCATCTTTCGCCTACGGGCAGAACTGGAGTAGAGCCATTACCCGACCCAGGGGGCTCGAACCAGTATAAACGCTGTGTCCCCTGTTCACTTGTCCTTCTCCCTCGAGCTGTGTGTCTGCCGACGTTCCCTCTTTTCCGGACGAGCATGACTTTGGGCCTCGCCCTTTTACACGATCCTTCCCCCCTTATTTGCGGTTGACGGTCCCGATCGTTGACAGACCTATATGTAATTTTTTTCGAAAAATGACCCGAATGTAATTTTTTCTGCCGGCTCGGCTTGAGCCGCGAGCCGAGCCGGCTTGCTCCACGGCTCAAATCAATGATGAGGCAGAAGACTTGCAGGGATTAGTGTGCAGATTAAACTCTAGTTGATGATATTTACCCAAGATCGACCGTTACAAGTGTTAAATTGATAAATCGAATCATATGCCCTCATATAGTCAAGAAAAATTATACCACCTAATTCGGTTTGAATTATTTTGCTTTTAGCTCCATGAAAACAGGTGAAAGGAGGAGCTAACGCTTTAGTCCTTTTACATGGTTTAGCCCACACCAATAAGCAATACTTATGGGCATTTGGTGAAAAAGTAGCCTCAAAGACCCAAAACAACATCTACTTGCAGCAAAACCAGCTACCTAATTAAATCTATTTTGCAATCTTTTTTGACATCATCATCTGCAATATTGCTGTGCAGTTTGTGGTCAGCAGTAAAACTGTTGTGCAGTAAAATTAATGATACAAGGGCTTGACAAACCATTGCGCTTGTAGGCTTGTAGCCGCTCACGGGGACTTGCAAAATTAATGTAGCTAGGGTCACCTTGGGTCCAACCAAGGTTTCAAATTTCGGTTTCGGAATAAATTTCGCCCCAGGCCAGAAAACGAAATTTCGGCGAAATTTTGAAATTTTGGAATCATTTCGGACAAAATTTGAATTTGAAAATTCAAATCCGGTCCAATCCGGAAAAAAAACCGAAATTCGAAAAACCCGAAAATTTCGGGTTTTTTGCACTGGCTGAAAAGTGGTCTAAACGTTATCAAAAAATTTTGAAATTTTTTTTTGGAGGTTCCTGACACAATGCTGATGTTCTCACAAAAATTTCAGCTGATTATCACATCTGAGGAATTTTAAAAAATTCGGAGAGTGGTACTGTCCTGATAAAACACTGACCGACAAGTTTGATCGGAATGGAAAATGGTACAAATAAAGTTATAAACTGTTGAAATTTTTTTTGCATGGTTATGATCCATAAATAATATTCTCATAAAAATTTCAGCTGATTATCACATGTGAGGAATTTTTAAAAATTCGGAGAGTGGCGCTATCCTGATAGAACACTGACCGACAAGTTTGATCCGAATGGAAAATGATACAAATGAAGTTAGAAACTGTTAAAAAATTTTGTGCATGGTTATGATGTATCTATAATACTCTCATAAAATTTTCAGATGATGATCAAAATGTATGAATTTTTAAAAATTCGAACAGTACTACTGCCATGTTAAAAGGCTTACCGGCAAACTTGAACAAAATGAAAAATTATGTAAACCATAATTTTTTTTGAAAATTTTAAAGAATTGTGATAAGGAAGTTCTTAATATCCCATAAAAATGTTGATTCATGATCACACTCTAGTGAATTTATAAAATTCTTACAAGGCATAGTACCATTTATGTTCTTTTCTTTTGTATTTTTGAAATATAATATAACAAACGAAGTTCAATGCTTACATAGATTTGATTGACCAAACAAACAAAGTTGAAATTTTTTGAAAAATTTATATAATGTTACTGAATAAATTATTAATCTCTCAAAAAAAATTAGATCATAATCACACACAAGAAAATTTATAAAATTCTGACAATATAACTGTCCCAATTATGTTCATTCTGTTTTTTATTTTTTAAAGATAACAAATGAAGTTAAATTATTTTGAAATTTTTTATGTATGATTATAATGTACTAAGGATAGTACCATAAAATTTTCAGATTATTATCATGCATTTAAAATTTTATAAAAATCTGACAGTGTTTCTGCCAAAATTTTAAAATGTTTAAAAATTAGGTTTTTCAACAAATTTTCAAAGGAGATGACTTTCCTAAGGGTTATTGGACCAAATCCGACCCTAAAACTTGCAAAAACGGCAAAAAAAAACACGAAATTTCGGCGAAATTTGGCCCAAAATAAACGAAATTTCGGATTTTACTGTAGCAATTTTAGATTTTTTTCCCCCGGACGGTACTTGAGATTTCGGGGTAGTCCGAAATCCGAAATTTCGCCGAAATTCGCCGAAATTTTGAACCTTGGGTCCAACCCTGGCAAGCCAACTCAACTATCTCAATTCTTAAGCTGAAGAACAAAAAGCATGCGGTAGCTGGGAAAAGAGCTGCTACTTTTAGTATGGCAAGGGAATGGCCAAAAATGGAATTGATTCATTCAGGGGACCAGCATGTGTAATATATACACTTGTAGTGTTATTAGCTTAAGCTTGAAACAAAGAATTCAATCAGAATAATATTTCCCCACAAATCCGAATAATTCATTCTGGTGCAATGAAACCTAGTACCCAATAGAGGATGCCCTCATGACGTCAACACAGCGTCACCGGTGCGTGGCCCTGGATCCGGGTCGCACGCACTCACGTGACCTCTTCAGCTGCAATCAAGTCAGTTACAACTAAGGTTTCAAATTTTATTTTTATAACATCTCAGGGCGATCGAAATCTAAAATTTCGCGAGATTTCAGAATTTTTAAGTAAACCGAAATTTCGGTGATTTTCATCCCTATGTGAAATGGTCTCCTGATGCTAGAAAATTGGGAGAAAATATGAAAAAAAAATTGTGCAAGCATTTATCTACATTTCCTATCTGTTTAAATATAAAATACTAAGTATTTGCACATAAAATTTCCAAGTTAGGGTATATGATTTAGTCCGAAATACATCATTTAGGCCGAAATCTAAGTTAGGGTTTAGAATTTGAGCTGAAATACATCATTTAAGGCCGAAATCCAAATTATGGTTAATTTGTATATGTATTTTTTGCAAAAGTTTTCACATATATTCCTCATAAAAGGCACTACAATTCGCCACGAAAAAATTAGTACAAAATCTAGTCAAAAAACCAAAATCTCGCCGAAATTTTCCCAAATCACTGTAGCAATTTAAATTTTAAAAAATAATTATGTCACCTAGATTTGAAATCTCGGCTCCCGCCGAAATCTTGACCGAGATTTCTAAAATCTCGAGATTTTGTATACAACACATAGGTGCCTGAGGTGATGGTTTTATTCTTCACTTAGACCAAACCACTCAAGACATCACACTAGACTCCCACCCGCCGAATGCATGGTGGATGAGCCCATCAGAACTTTGTGTTTTAGCCCTCAAGTAATTCTGTTTCTGCCCTTCAATTATAGTTTTATTCCAAATTTACACTAGAACCCTGCAAATATAAAACATATTACAAATACACTCTTGCCCCACATGTCAGTCACCCAACCCCATTTCTCCCCACCTCCCTCTCCCTCCTCAACCCATTCTTAATTTCGGTGAGCACCCAGCCAGTGTGGAGCGTTGTACATGCTCCTATTGGAAAAACACAAGTTAACACTGAACGTACCGTACTGCAATATATATAGAGAGACCGGGGAAGCCTCTTTTCTACTGTTGGAAGTAGTTACTCCCTATACGGTATCTCACAACGTAGAGAGTATATCGAGAAACGAATAGTATGTACGTGTAGTATCAGTGGCGTACGCACGATAAAAATAAAGGGGGTGCTCGTGGAAGTCCGCTAACAGAAGAAAATCATACCAAAATATATGCAATTCAAAATACTTAGCGTAATCGAAATTCGTATGTAAATAAACAAAAGTCAAAGTAAAAAATGTAAAATACACATAAGATACATTGGTAGTTGGTAATAAATATAACACCCTGAATACCCATAAATGCCGATATACTGCGAGTAGAATCTGTAGAATAAAAATAGCTAAATTAGTGAGGCAATTAGAAAAGCATAAGTAATTACAAACATTGAAATGTAATACAACGTACCGTAAAACCGCTAGCTATGACTAGGAGAGGAAGGCAAGTCCATTCTACGAGCTTTCATCTTTTGGAAGCGATCCATGATTGTTTTATCATCAATACTTTTAAATATTTCCCTTTCAGTGTAGCACACCATCAAGTCATTGAGCCAATCATCGGAGACTTTGTTGCGTAAGTCTGTCTTGATAATTTTCATTCTTGAAAATATTCTTTCAACTCGATGTCATGCACAGAAGGATCAATGTTAACTCAATGAGGCGATAGACCAATGGAAAGGTTCTGCCTTTTTCGGTTTCAACCATCTTTTCTGCAAGTCTTGTAAGGTCACAACATCCACGAAATTCTATGCTTCTCCTAACATTGAGAATATAGTTTTGAAGCTGAGTTCTTAACAATATACGGTCACCTATGGTGAAATCATCAGCATAAATCTCAGCAAGTTGTATAAATTTGTCGACATCAAACTTGGAGAATGAGTTTCATGGGTCGAGATAAGACATGCATACTAATAGCTCTGTAGAAACTTCATTGAAGCGATGATTTATCTCTGACTTAGTGGCATCAATGGCAGCATAGAAGATATCAATTCTATAGAAATGATCATGAGTCACTGTATGGCCTCGACGTGCCATTCGACTCATAATTGGAGTGCTTTCATCCATATCTGGAACAATGTAATATCCTGAAAATTTAAAAAATAAGAAAATAATTAAAATATTTAATTAAATTTCATTTTTTTTCTTTTTCTGAATTTTTATGGATTCTCTTGGATTTCTTTGATTATTGCTGGAAAGGAAAATTCCTTTTTAATAAATATTCAAACATTGGATAAATAATAAGAAAAGATTTGTAAAATAACAAAATAAGAAAAATACCTGTAAAATCTGTGGATCTATCCAGAACCCTAAATATAATTTAAAAGTCAATCAATATATTTAAAGATGAAATGAAAGACAAATTAATGTATCTTAACTATAAACAGTAAATATGCCAGAAATTAATAAAAAGAATACGTCATAAATTTGATGTGAAAATTTTATATTATCTTCATTCTGGATCGGGCCATCAACAGTAAAAATATCAAGAAATAATAAATGAATTTGATGAATTTAAAATTTTAAAAACAGAAAACCTGAAAATTTGAAAATAACAATGTCAGAATTGTTATAAATTAAATATAGAAGATATGGAGCCGAAATTTTATTGAACATTTATATGGCCTAAAGGAACTCCCACAAAAAGTTTCAAAAATTATAAATGAGATTTAGATCTCCATAAAATTTAATAACAGAAAACAAAATTTGGAGCACAATACCTTGTAAGAAGTTTTATAAATTCTTTACAAAGTATTTTCGCCTGAAATTTCTACAGTGCATGAATAATTATCCAAACATCTTCCAGAAAAATTGTCAAAAATTTCATGATTGGATAGGTAACTGATTCATTGAACCTCACCATGATGAGCCTACAGTCGGTACTTGATTTTGCCTTGCTTCCCCTCTTCCCTCACTTACATGTGGGGTCAACTTCCTGATTGGGGCCATCCGTCAGCGAAACCGCCAGTCTTCCTCTTCCTCAGCTCAATGGTGCCCCGAAGTAGAGTCGATCCTCCTGTAGCTCACGCCACCTCTGCCATCAATTAATGTTGCACAGAAGCTCGCCCAATTGCAATCAGCCACGGCAAGGTTTCAGGGCAACCCATACCCTGCCATCTGATCGCACATTCACTGACTCTGCCATGGCCATCACCTCTCCTGTGCCGAGTCGCAAGAACCCGACGAGTTCATACCCAGCACAAGCCTTATCTGCGCCAATTCGCGGCTATAAAAGCCACTCCCGGACTCGTAGAAGCTGCGCACTCAATAGGCCTAACCTATTTCTCTCTGTTTCAACGCCGAAGTGCTTCCATTCCTCCTATTTCCGCCATTGAGCGAAGAACCCTAGATCGGGTCGAACTCAAATCGATCTAGTACACTGAACCTTCTTCCAATTCCTTTACACATTAGTTTTTGTGTCTCCTGAGGATCAAAAAACCCCTCCTATTTACAGGTTTCTTCAACCGAAACACCGTCGCCCCTTCTGCTCTTCTTCCTCAACTACGACGCGCGGTGATAGCCTCAACGGAACCTCCTCTGACACTAAAAGAAGGTAAAATGGAATGCTAAGGACTCGTAGAAGCTTTATCCGGAACCCATCACGCCAAACCGGTCATGTTTCGCCGGCGCAGCTTGACCACCATGACCGCCGTTGCCTCCTCTCGGTGGCAGCGCGCTCCACCTCACCTCCGACCGAATCGGTGCCACCCCTAGGTGCACACGGGTCTAGTGATGCTCACCGCACCAACGGCTCGCCGTCTCCGGCATCCCTTCGCCGGCGGCAAGCTACACACTGACGGCCTTTGCTTTCGGTGAATGACGCGTGGGACCCCGTGTTAGTCGCGGCACCCACAGAGCTGCACCCTCTCACTAACCAGACGGCCCCACTTGTCGTCCGGCTGTGTTTTAAATAAAACCGCGAATGAAAAGCCGTATTCAATATGATGAAAGCGTATTTTGTATTTTTGCAACCCAGGCCACTTCAATTATTCATAACTTTCTCATTTTTAATCCAAATGAGATGAAACAAAATTATAAATTCATCTAAAATCAAGAAATTTCAGAATATGCAAAAATATTTTGAAAAAGAACAAGGGTAAATTTGAAATTCAAATTTAAAGGAAAGGCTGAAAGAGAGGCGGCATATAAAAATTTCACAAATGAACTTAGAATGAAATGAAACTAATTTTTCTGATATCCTTATACTTCCAGAAATTCAAATATATAAAAATATTTGAATTTCAACTTTGTTGGAATGATTTTCTAATAAAGTTTAATTGCAATACTATAAATAGTCAAAAAGAGATAATTTGTGCAAAAGAGATTTGAAATGAGTAAAATTAATGTTTATCAGTAGGATTCTAGAATATGGTAGAATGTTTAGCTAATGAATTTGACTTGAATTGTGTCATGAATAGGAAGGAGACTTATAGATATGCATGTATTGAGTAAACTAGCAGTAGTATACAAACATCTATATATGCATATGGTTCAGAATGGATTATGGAACTAAGTTACTTTATAGCAACAAAATATTTAATGAACTTGAGTCGAATAAATCTTATAAAGGGAGTATAACCCAATTGTAAAATATGTATGTAAAATGCATATATGTGCACATATATAATAACTAATAGTAGCATAGATTTGTGCATGACCATGAGACTGATTTAGTTCTGCTCAAACATTTTGAAGACAGCAACAAAAGATTACACGTGCATAAGCTTGATCATAAGTCTTAGCCGTATGAAAAGAACATATATAAGTGTGTATATATATTAAAAAGTGAAGTCATGACTCACGAAAAACCAGATCTTATACAATCAGATCATATGGTGCAGTAAGCTCACTAAAATGAGTTATAGCTTATGCTTGAGTCTCTTTGCTGAAATATGTATTCATATAGTATATGCATGATCATAAAATGAAGTACCAAACTAGGTAGTGCTAATATCAGCATCTACTTAAAGATAAAATCATGATAATCGGCAAAAAGAACTAATTTGAATTCAGTTTATAAAAGACTTTAATTTTCATAAGCTTATAAACTAGAGCGGCTAAAAGAAAAATAATGCAAAACTAGCTTTAAAACACTTCTAGGATCATCCCCTGCTAATACCAAAAAAATGAGTAAATAATCTTATAAGGTGCAGTCGCAAACTTAAAACAAAAACTGAACCTTTAATCGTGCAGATTTTAGAAACGCTTAAGCCTTTTCGGCAGTTTGTAAAATATCCCGTCTAAATGCAAATTTTGTGAACAACTGCTCAGTAATGATCCTTAGGATATGGTCTACCATAATCTGAAAAAATATTCTTTTTATCACTTGCTTTTCAGCTAAATCATGCTAGCTCAATACTCCTAACTGTTATGGTCATCGGAAATACATTATAAGAATAGTTGAACCTAAGAAAACTTTAGCTAAAACACTTGTGCCGCAAGAATCATTGTGAGACCTCGTACATGCAGCCATTAACCTTATTTTATAGTTCCCAGCGTTTGTGAATCACCCTGAAAGCAAAAACACATAAGGCTAAGTACACTACACATTACTAATCCGATTCTTCATAACAAGAACTATAATACCTTATAAGCCATTTCATCAATGAATAAAATATCTCGTCTAAATCCTAAATTTTATGAAATCAGCTTGGTAATGCTCCCCAATATATAAACTACCTTATTCTGAAGAAATAATCTTGTTTCATCATGTTCTACATATAAATCCTGTTAGCCAAATAACCCTAAGTGTTATGATCTCCAAAATCCGTATTATGAATAAACAATCTTTAATAATAAATAAGAAATCAATGATTAAGATATTTGTATCACCAGAACCTTCTCAACAACCAGCATATGTAACCAATAGCCCAACCCAATAGATCTAATATATTCAAAACTAATTCTTATGCAAAGTTAGTTAAGGATTAAGTACTATTTATACCTAACGTACAACATAATGCTTAATATCTTGATCCAAATAATTTTAGCATCTAGAATTCGAAACTATAAACATGAAAATACATAATTTTAGCCTCTTGAATCTGTAAAACAAGAATGAATAATCTATGAAAGAAATCATCTGTTCTTTATAATAAGATTTTATTTGATTTTCTATCTGTCTTCTTTTTGCCCTTATTAAAGTTTGTTATTTGCTATATTTCCGTTGAACGACGTGTAGAACTTGAAGTCACTAACTCCATTGTCGACAACGCCAGCTACAACTTCATCGTAAACATACAAATAAGCAAGGCAAGCACCCTTTTGATCATATTGATCCAATATTTAATTCTTATTTTATTTATCAAATTGTTTTATGCATGCGCATATTTTCTGTAAAATTGCTAAGTTGTGGTACCAGTAGATATACCTATTGTCTCATGAAACTTCCTTGATAAGTTTTGACATGTGAACCTTGATAAACTTAGAATTAAGGTTAGACAATATATAATGTCATTTTGGGTATATGCATTTTAATAATCCTGCTTAGCCATGCTTTAGACTTAGGATGATCAAATTGGACGAACTGCACAGATTAAACTTGGAAATGTTGAGACATGATGATAGTTACTGGTATTTTTTTATTAAAAACTCAAAATAAAACTATGGTTTAGATACGGACGATTATTGGCAATAACTAGAGGTGTAAGGGACTTGCACATAGTGTAGGGTGAAGCATCGTCCGTGTCGGATTAAGGACCAAACGTAGTGTTGTATGATCCAAGAAAAATCCGTACAACCACAAATGTTGGAATGGGACAACCTTAAACCAATTAAGTTATCTAGTTTAACTTTGCACATTGGTAGGCTGGAGTAGTACAGGTTTTTCAGTTATTGATTGCTTGAAGGGGAGCCCACACCGAGGTGTTGGGAGTAACGTTTGCTAATACAACGGTGTACGCCATGCTATGGATATGCTTAATCATTTATTGTACAGCGACTGTACAAACATTTACACCATAGCATGGGTTTAACGTCACCGGGCTGGTGCAAAGTTAACCTAGATAATGTAAAGATTTTCGTCATGAACATTCTGGCCACACGCCAAAGGTGCGTGAAACATGCGGCAAAAAGAAAAGGTCATGACTTTTGGGTAAAGTTGTACACCTCTGTAGAGTGAAAATCTAATCGATTAGCCGTGCCTGCGGTTATGGGAAACTTGGTGAACTGGCACTAGTTAAAAATTTTGGTATTTTCTAAATGGTTGGATTGGAAACATTTGTTGGAAGGTGATTGTTTCATATTTGAGCCATGTGATGGCAATGGATGATTCAATATTCACGCCGTGAAGGGCTGTGAGTTATTACTTATGCTTTACTTACTTTTATATCAGTCAAACATGCTTTTACAAATTCCGTTTCTAAATTACAACTTGTTTTACCAATTCAATGTTGTTTTTTTGCAAATTTAACCGTACAAGCTTCCTTTGACATGTCCTGCATTTATGCATTTTTCAAATACCACCTTAAGTCTTGCTGAGTACGAAAGTACTCAACCTTGCTTATTATGTTGTTTTTGGTGAATAAGGTAGCGAAGCTCTGAAGAATACTTTTGGTCATAGGTTGCGGGAATTTCAATGATACGATCTTTCTAGGGATTTATACCTTGTCATTTGCCTGAGGGTTGGATGGGCACACTACAAGACTTTGCTTCTCCTGTGCTATATTTACATATACTCCGAATTGTAAAATACACTGTATAAATAGCTTCCGCTTTAATAATATCGTGTATGGTTGTGATTCCAATTGTTGTAAATGTGCGTACTAGCCACTGATCATGGGACTAGTACTGTATGCACATGAGATTTCTATTTTTGCATTTATGTAAAAATGGGGGTCATTACAAATAGTGATGCCATTTGCTTCACAAAAGCTTTTTATTCGTTCGAACAATGACTCCCACCCATTATTCCTCATGTTTTGCAAGTTCTCTTTCACATCCATAATCAAACTCATGGCATAAACAATGTCCATATCCTTTCTTTGGAATTCATGTGATAACTCATTTGTAATGCCCAACAAGTCCAACATCATATGCAAGATGAACACAAATTCAAAACTTTCCATTTTTCTTATCAAACCATATGCTCCACCAGAATTAGACGGCTGGCGACTATCATCACTTACAATTTCTAGCACCTCCTCTGTTGCCTCCTACATTTGATATAGACGGAGCAAGGTTTTGTGATGTAAGCCCCATCTAGTATCTCCAGGTCTAGCTAGACTAGTTTCCTGATGCAACCCCGTTCCAGTGAGAACCAAACCATTCTATACCTTCTCCAATAAGACTTCACGGTGCTTTTCAATCAAAGCATCCATCCTCTTGCAAGACGAACTAACAGTGTTCACAATCAAGGGAACATAATTGAAGAAATCAGCAATAGCTTTTACGCTACTTGAGACAGTAACAACTGCTAATTGTAACTGATGAGCAAAGCAATGGAAATAGAAAGCATACGGATTTTCATCTCAAATCTGTCTTTGCAAACCATTAAATTCCCCTCTCATATTTGAGGCTCCATCATATCCCTGACCACGAAGTCTAGAAAGAGGTAAATTATATCCTGCAAGCACGTCAAACAATGCACCCTTCAATGCAGTAGAAGTACACTCATTAACATGGACAAGTTTAAGAAACCTTTCCATGAGAAACCTTTCCATGACTTTCCCTTGGTTATTAACAAATCTACATACCACAAGATATACAAGTTAGGACAATAACACAATACATAAATGGTATTAGTAAGAATATAAAACCAAGTACCAACCTCACAATCACAGCCACTTGCTCTTTTATTGATACATATCTAGATTCATCAATAAGCACGGAAAATTTTCTATCTCCAATCTCATCCAAAATCACCTTAGTGACTTGTTCTGCACAAGCTTTCGCAAGGTCCTTTTGAATCTATGGAGAAATCATGGTACAATGCCTAGGAGCTACATCAAATGCCTTCTTTACTTCTTCCTTATTATCTTTATACCATTCCACCAACTCTCTAAAGTTGCCCTTGTTGATAGAAGTAGAAGATTCATCATGTCCACGAAAAGCTTCAACTTGCATTAAGAGAAATCTTGCGCAATCTAGAGAAGTAGTTAGACGAATTTTGTATGCAATTTCATCCATCCTATCATGAGCTTCTAATTTACGTGACACACTTAATCTTTGATTATTGAAATCCTCACATGCATGTCTACAAAAGTTGTGAGTACTATTAGGTCCACCAACATGATCATTTAAACTTCTCTTAGCCTTCCTCCGATTAATGAATCCATCTTTTGTGAATGCATCATTGCCAAAATATTTGGGATGTGCTGGACTCTTAAAAAGAAAGCAATAGAAGCAAAAGGCAGCATACTTTGACACGCTATATTCTAACCAGTCAAATTCCTTGAACCATGATTCTTGAGAAGATCTCAAACAATCCATTGTTTTCTTTGAAAAAAGCATAGCCGAATGGTCGAGTTGGACCCTTCAAAAAATATGCCCTCCTCACTTGATCTCTAATTTCATTGGGATAATCTTCAATTGCTACGTAACATGCTGGATCAACGATGATATCATCTGGATTAAAATCAATCTGAGGCTTCTTTGGTTGAGTTGTGCTCTCGTTGGTTCGAGGATTACTTGAACTTGAATTGTTTGAAAAATAGTTGTGCAGGGTTTGTTTGTCCATCTTTTATAGATCTACGATACAATTTATACAACCTACAATAAGTTATACTAGAGAATAATTTACTAATAAACTAATAATTCAAATTTACTAATCAACCAACAATCTAATATTTCATGGATCATGATACATTGATACTTACAATTTACTAATTAATCAATAATTAAAATAAAAAATCTCACCTCCTTACCTTAATACCTTATCCTCTGCCCTCTAGCTCAGCCGGCCGAACTCGGTCGCCCCCTCCAGTCTCCTCGTGCGTCCCTCTGGCTCCTCTCTCTCGTCACTCCTCGGTCGACTCCAGAGCGAGGCTCTGCGCCTGCGCGGATCTCGCCTCCGCCTGACTCACGGCATCGCGCCCCCGCCCTGCCCTGCTCGACCGCTCCCCCACGGCCTAGGCACCCAACTCCGGAGCTCCCCCAGTCCCTCACGGCCGCGCCTTGCCTGCCCGCAAGGCCGCCCAAACGACTGATCGGCATCCACCGGCAGACTCCGAGCCGCGAGTCGACCTCCTCCTCGGCCCCTCCACAATCCACCCGGCAAGCGGCGGCTGACGCCGCGAAGTGGCACCCCTCCTCGGCTCCTCCACCGACCCAGTGGCGAATCGTGCACCTCATGCACTAGCACAGTAGCACTCGGTGAGTCCTTTTTACTCTCGCTCAGGATTTCGGATATGAGAATTGGGGAACGGCCGAACGGGGGAATGGAGATTGATTTGGGTTTTGGTTCGAGTCTATTTGGCTTGTGTTGTGTGATTTGGTGCAACCACACCCGGACGAGTGGACGACCGGACCCGAACTGACCTCTTCTCTGGCTCGACACCCGCTCCCCTGCCTCCTCCCGTCTAGGCGTTCTCCTCAGTCCACAGCCGCAGCCAATGCTCCGCCGCCACACAGCTCCAAAAAAAAGGCAGCGCGCTTGCTATGTGGTTCGGGGGTGCGACGAGCAGAGGGAGTGCGCTAGCCCCCTCGCGCACCCCCGTGCGTCCGCCACTGTGTAGTATACAAGTATATAAGATTATCTAGGTATGTATTTTTTTCAAAGGTGGTATGTACATTTTTTTACATACTCCTTTTTATTTGCATATATAAAAGATATTTGCAAAATACACTTAAAATTATAGACTCCCTTGCAATTTTTTTCATGTGACTTATATTGGAGTATCTTATAATTAGTGTATGAGTGTACCCAAAGTGATAAAGGAGTATTTCGAATTCGTTTAGGTGGTATATCAGATGTGGGAGTAACTACTCCCGGGAGTAGAAGGTATTTTTCCTATATATATACATATACATATACATATACATATACATATACATATACATATACATATACATATACATATACATATACATATACATATACATATACATATACATATACATATACATATACATATACATATACATATACATATACATATACATATACATATAATTAACAAAGGTTATATATTCACGTACCTGGCTCGATTGGCATTGCTGTGGACTTTAACGAACATGACATATTTCTTTATCACTTTCAGTATAATTAAATACTAATTCTAAGATACTCAAATACGACATGATAGAAAAAATTTCATCTGGGCCCTTTATTTTTGCTATATATCTTTTTTCATATATAAAATGAGTATATACACAAATTATGCTATAAAAAGTGAACTTTAATGAAATTTTTTGTGGAACTCACTTTGGAGTATCTTATAATCATTATTAGAGTATACTCAAAAGGATAAAAAGGTACAATTTTTTTGTTTAAAGGTATATGCAAGCTGGAAGTACGTACTCCGAGGAATATGGAACCATTTTCCTTCACACACTTGACTTTTTTTCTTCCTAGAAAAATTGAATATGAGAAAGTAAGAATGTATAATGGAGTACTACAATTACTTGTAGTTTCTTATTGTTCTATGAAAAACATTTTTATTATTCAATCTTTAAAAAAAATAGGACTATTTTAAAACAAGCTGAATGCACGTGCTTTATTACGAATAAATAAAATAACATATTACTCCAGCATGTCGATATCATTAGGATCGAGCTGCTCCATGCCGTCGGCTCTGTCTCAGCACTCGATCAAGCCTAGACTAAGTTAGCGTCGTGCCTCCGATGACGCGCCCAGCCTACACCATACCCTCAGCTCGAACTTCATTTGTATTAAAATTAATTTGTTTGTTGGGAGATTTCTTTTAGTTAGGGATTCTTTAGGGACGTGAAATTTATTTGTTGAGGAGGTCTTCATTTTATTAGAAATTTTATTAGGAATTCTCATCAACTAGCTCACGGGGCCTCCAAAGTCCAAAGCCAAGTAAAACCCAAGAGATGCATTGCCAGATATGCAACACATGCAGCACGGCGTCATCCATCAGTAAATCATGCGTGCGTGGTGGGGGCGCGCGCGGCACAGCCGGTACCGAAGCGGGCGTACGTGGTGCACACAGACGCTGTTCACGCGCGCGGCCAATCGTCACGGAGTAACGTATGCAGCGTTTCTTTCTTCCCAACACGGAGCAGATAACTGACGACGACGAGTACGTGATGCCAAAGAAACAAGAGACGGGTACACTACTACAGAACACTATATCACCGTAACAGTAATTGGTTGATAGTGATAGTCGGACTATCATGCGCGTCGCAAGTCACAAGTCAAACGATTTTCGAGCGAAATACGTGCGCGTGCGATTGCTAGTACTTAAACTCGCAATTTGCTGCTTCACTCGAGACCACCTTATCATCTCACCTATCACTCATTCCTCAACCAGTATAGGATATATTTTCCCTTTGTTCCTTTGTCTCCGAAACTTTTAATGATTATTTGGATATCTAAATGAATTCAAATAGAAAGATTGTCAACTACAAAGTAGTAGATCTCACAATTTTCGTATAAATTTTATCTCCATCCGATTCCGTATGAAAAAGTTAGGATTTTTCGAAAAATGGCTGATAGTATTATTACTGCCAATTAGGAATACGAACTACCAACCGGCAGTGATACCAATATTTTGATATTTAAACTACTTCAAATGAAAAGTTGTCAACTACAAAGTTATAGATCTCGTCGAGAGCTACAATTATCATATAAATTTTATCTCCATTCGACTCCGTATGAAATAGTTATAATTTTTCAAAAAAATGGTTGACAGCATATTACTGTCGGTTGGGAATACGAACCGCCAACCAGCGGTGATACCAATATTTGGATATTTAAACTACTTCAAATGGAAAAGTTGTCAACTACAAAGTTGTAGATATCGTCGAGAGCTACAATTTTCATATAAATTTTATCTTCATCCGACTCAGTATGGAATAGTTATGATTTTTCGACAAATGGTTGACAGCATTATTACTGCCGGTTGGGAATACGAACCGCCAACCGGCAGTGATACCATTATTTGGATATTTAACTATTTCAAATAAAAAAATTGTCAACTACAAAGTTGTAGATCTCGTCGAGAGCTACAATTTTCATATAAATTTTATCTCCATCAGACTATGTATGAAAAATTTATGATTTTTTGAAAAATGGTTGATAGCATTATTACTGCCGGTTGGGAATACGAACTGCCAACCGGCAGTGATACCAATATTTGGATATTCAAACTATTTTAAATGAAAAAGTTGTCAACTATAAAGTTGTAGATCTCGTCGAGAGCTACAATTTTCATATAAATATTATCTCCATTCGACTCCGTATGGAAAAGTTATGATTTTTCGAAAAATATCAACACTATCGGTTCTTCTAAAAACCGGCAGTGATAGTATTACTGCCGGTTCGGACACGAACGACAGTAATAAGGGATTTATCACTGACGGTTCATCAGAAAAAAGCCATTACTGCCGGTTTTCCATCCGAACTAGTAGCGATAATATTATTATTGTCGGTTTTTTATGAACCGATAGTGATATCATGATAAGGATAACTGATTTTGTAGTAGTGATAGGTTTTCCGAACGAACGAAACGAATTTACTTCCCGTGAGACTGTGAGAAGTGTTAAGGAACCTCGCTATCGAATAGTCCGGGGTTCCCGAACAGATCTGAATTGGAGAACAGAAAGAGAGAGAGAGAAACACGTGTTTAGGGAGAGCAACAGCGGAATTCTTTTATTGCTAATGATTGCTTGTACATAGGGGGGACCCCCTCCTCCTTTTATAGCGCTCACCTAGGGTTTTGGCTGAGGGGCCAACGTGGGCTTTCCATGGGCCACGAGGGTTTCCCAACACTCCCCCTTGGGCCCTTTACCGCGAGATGCATATGCCTCATTAAAACTCCAGAAAAACCCAGTGAGAAAAATACTTGGAGAAAGAGTACATAGCATACGCTTACTACGTTGCACAAATTGCCTCGTTAAAACCTTATGCAAGAAAACTTCATGAAAAACTTGCTAAGGAAAAAAAGTACAATTCTCCCAACTTCAATTGCTAATCTTCGATATTCATGTTGGGTATTCATAATTCATCTTCGAGATTTATGTGGGAGTATGTGAAATATCTCCCCCTAAAATCTGCACTTCTCTAAGTCTCATCATCCCAATTCCTTTCACGCACCTTTCAAAGGTAGATGCTGGGAGTGATTTAGTGAACAAATCTGCAAGATTTTCACATGACTTAGTATGCAATATCTTCATCTCGTTCATCTTATGCAATTCGTGATCATAGAAGAACTTGGGGTTGATATGCTTCGTGAGATTGCTCTTCACATAACCCATCTGTGCTTGGGCAACACAAGCTGCATTATCTTCATAAATGATTGTGGGAGTTTGCTCAATGTTCAAGCCACACGACTTCTGGATGTGGTGAACCATTCTTCGGAGCCATGCACATTCACGAGATGCTTCATACAAAGCAATGATTCTCGAGTGGTTTGTCGACGTCGAGACGAGTCCGCTAGACGACTTCCAAGAAACTGCTGCCTCCACATAGGAAAACATAGCGGTTTGGGACTTGCCAAGATGCTGGTCCGATAAGTACCCAAAGATCGGCATAGTCAACCAAATTCAATTCATTATTTCTTCTGGAAAACAGACCGAGGTCTTTGCTTCCTTGGAGGTAATGGAAGATATCCTTGATCCCTTTCAATGCCTTTTGGTGGGTTCTGCAGACTGCATCGAGCTAGCAAATTCACAAATAACGCAATGTCCGCCTGGTGCTATTCGCAAGGTACATGAGCGCTCCAATCGCACTCGATATGGGAATTCCGCCTGTGACTTCCTCCCCTCTTCTCTAGGCCTGTATGGGTCTAGGTCTGCATGGAGTGACCTTCTGACCATTGGTGTCTTCGCAGGATATGCCTTTTCAAATCCAAATCTTTCCAACACTTTCTGCGTGTAGGTTGATTGATGTACCAAGATTCCTCCTTGGACATGCTCAAGCTGCAAGCCTAAACAAAACTTGGTTTTACCCAAATCCTTCATTTCAAACTCAGACTTCAAGTATGAGCATGCTTCTTCAATTTCGTCATCCGTCCCAATGATGTTCAAGTCATCTACATAGACGGAGATTATACGTAATCCATTCGGGATCACAGATAAACACACATGGACAATCTTCATTGCTTGTGTAGCCTTTCTTGCAGAGAAAGTCACTCAAGCGATTGTACCACATTCTTCTTGATCGCTTGACCTATACAATGATTTCTCCAATTTCACATCAGCATGTTTTCTATTTGCTCTGTCCTTGATTCTCGGATAGGAATTCCTTCCTGTACTTTCATGTATATCTCCGAATCCAAGTTTCCATACAAATATGCTGTGACAACATCCATTAGCTTCATTCTCAACTTCAAGTTGATCGCCATTGAGATCAAATATCTAAAGGTAATTCCTCCCATGACCGGAGAATAGGTTTCTTCATAATCAACTCCAGGACGTTGAGTGAAACCTTGAGCTACTAGCCTTGCCTTGTACCTTACAACTTCGTTGTTTTCATTCCTCTTCCGAACAAAGACCCATTTGTGACCTACGGGTTTATATGGGGAGGTGTGCGATACGGCTCAAACACCTCTCTCTTGTTCGAGAGACTAACTCTACAGATGATTGCCTTTTCCATTCTTCCCAATCTAGCCTTTTCTTGCACTCGCTAGAGATGCGTGCTCGGATCATGATCAATGATCGAGGCAATCTTCTTTGCAAGTATGCATCAACGTTGGTTGTTGCTCTATTCAGTGATTCTCCGTTATTACAAAGTTTATGGCCATTTCTTCATGGGGTGCTTCATGCACTTCTACTTGCTCTTCGCCGCTATTCCCTATCGCAGAGCAAGTTCCTTTAGCTTTTCATCGCCTATGTGTGCGCACACATTATTTCCGCGCTTCCTTCAAAGGAAGATTCAAGTCCGAATTGCCTTTCTGTTGGCTTCTTTCTAGTGCCAGGTCTCAACTGGCTCTCCTTCTTTCCTTGGGGCATTTTCGTGATTGATTGTGGTAAGTCCTCTCGCCCAGTTTTCTCCAGACGTCTCCGGGTACTTTAGGTTTGAGGAGCTAGATTTTCTGTTCTTTTTCTTTGAGGCCTCTGAACAGGCTGAGGGATACCTTCTATTTTCTTTGTTATTTCCACCCTCTCTGGTGTATTCCTTGCGGGTACATGCGACTTAACCACGCCTTCGGATCACAAAATGATCAGCATTCGTTTGCTAAATTCGCAAATCAATTATCTTCGACTTCTTGATTTGCTTCATTAGTGCGGGTCATGTGCGGGATCCTGGAATGCCATATGATTTCAAAGATTTTTCATCCAAAGGTTGATTTCTCCCTAATGACGGAAACGATCCTCGCCAAAGATGCAATTAGCGAATCGGTCAGACGCAAGTCTCCAATGTGGGTTCCAAATACCGATTATGGATGCACTCTCATAACCAACGATATCCCGGACTTGCGGAGAGGGCCCATTGCGATCACGAGGGGTGGTATAGGTACATATACCATACACCCAAATTTTCTAAGATGGGAGATCTTCGGATGATCCCGCATAAGCCGCATAGGAGAATGGATGTTGTAGGCCGACGGTCCGAAATTGATAAGAGCTGCTGCGTGTAGGATCATGTGTCCCCAACAAGTGTTGGGCAAGTTACAACTCGAAAAGCGGTCCGCAATGAACTTAATCCTCTTTATTAGTGCTTCGGCTAGCCCATTCTGCGATGGACGTGCGGTGCGGAGTGCTCAACTACTATCCTCATTGCGTAAAGCAATAATCATCAAATGCCTTTGAAGTAAATTCTCCGGCATTGTCCATTCGATGGACTTCACGCGATGATCGTGAAAGCATTCTTAATTCTTATGATCTGCGAGATCGCCTTTGCAAAAGCATGGTTTCTTGTTGACAATAAGCATACATGCGACCATTTCGAGGAAGCATCGATGAGCACCATAAAGTATCGAAACGGCACTGACAGGGGCTGAATCGGACCGCAAATATCCCCCTGGATGCGTTCCAGGAATGCAGGAATTTCATTTTGCACTTTCATGACAGAGGGTCTAGTTATTAATTTCTCGGTGGCACATGCAGGGCACACAAAATTTTCTTGATTCGGGAAATTTTTAACATTAATACCATGACCTTGTGAGTTGTTCACTATATTTCTCATCATTCTAAGACCAGGATGGCCTAATCTACCATGCCATAAAGAAAATAACTAAGAGCTTCTAAAAACAGTCTTCAAGGAAGTATACACTTCGGGTGCATGAATATTTGTGTAGTACAACCCAGATTCATATGAGGGACATTTTTCTAATACCATTTTTCCACATACCGCGTGCTTCACAATGCACATGTATTCTTTGCCATTTTCTTCATTGGTTTCTACGTGAAAACCATTGGCGCGGATGTCTTTGAAACTTAAGAGAGTGCGTGTTGATTCAGGGTACAAAAGGGCTTCTTCGATTACCAAAGTTGTACCCATAGGCAATATAATAGTGGCTCTTCCTGAGCCGATTACATATGAGTCGCTTCTTGCGATCGTAGTAATCTTTCCAGCGTTTTTCGTGATCGACTGGAAATACTTAGACTCTCTTAAGATGGTATTTGTTGTGCCATTATCAACAATGCATATCTCTTCCATTTGGGCGCTACACGATTTCTAGATAAGAGAAATATAATTCTAATCAGATAGAGGCAAAAACAATCCAAATATTGCTTACAAATTTGAAGAATACTGGAATAAAGAATAAATTGCGTATTTATTCATGAAAGAAGTATGCTCTTCTAGAGCTTACAATTCATTATGCAAAGAAAATGCTAACAACCATAATCTAAAAAAATGCATTAAATAGAATCTGTAAAATATGCATTAATTTCTGCTTCTATGTCATCGACAGAAGTTTTCTCTTCATTTGCCATAATAATGGCTATAGCATTGATGTCCAGGCTATTCTGTGAGGATGAAGCAAGTGGGGTATCTACATCCATGACATCATCATCACCGATGTTGGCGAAGTGTGCTTCATGGGGCGCTTTTGCCTTTCTCTTAGCCCGATATGCGTTGATCACTTCTTTGATTCCCGACATATCTTCGACCAATGTCCCCAAGTGCCACACTTGAAGCACGCTTGGTTCTCTGTCCATACGGCTTAGCGTGCGCTTTTCTTTGTCATCCTCTTCACAGGGCTTTGACTTTCCTTTGACCTAGGGCCTCTCTTTTCCACCCCGCTTGCCCTTCTTTCTATGAATGGGCTTTCACCTTGTAGCTATTGGCATTGACTGTGCGATTTTCGTCTGTGGTCATGAGACATAGTTCTTGCGTAGAATATTGTCTTGCGATTCCAAGAACTTGCATTACATCAATCAATTCGCTATACTCCTTGTAAGCGCCCCGACGATAGTCAAGCGTGCACTGGATAGCATTAGGGTGGAAGGTAGAGAGAGTTTTCAATCTTCTCTTCATCGCTGATCTTCTTGCCACATAGAGAGATTGGTACAAATTCTGCAAGGCGTAATTGTACTCGCCATCGCTTTATAGTCGCAAATCTCAGCGCACTCCAATCTTGCGTGCTTGGGCAAGATGGTGTACTTGAGTTTTTCAACCGCTCAAGTGCGGTCCAAAGCTCAAGTGCACTCTCCTCACCATATATTCATTCTTCAGAGTGGTGAGAGGTGGTGCTGAGAAAATGCAGGCTTGATCGCTCGTCATGGTAGGTTTCAAGGCCTCTGCGAAGACCCTAGACCAATCGCTGCACGGAGCTTCTTGCCCCCAAGAACAATCTTTACGTCCGATGCCCAAGTGAGGTAGTTCTGACTGTGCGGGGCCAGTTCTTCAAACTCACGATTCACAATGCTAGACATCTGCATGATTTCAAAATTCTGGTTTAGATTACTACGTGTAATCTGATAGAAAATGGTTACAAAAACACAAAGTGCAGAAAAATAAATTGCTATGCATTGCAATATTTTAAATAAAGCAACGGATTCAAAATTCATAAAGAATATTCATAAAACAGAGAAATAAAGCTAGAAAAATTAAAACAGAGCCAAATAAATCTTCTTGATTTTCTGGCAATTTTTTCAAATTTTTTTGCAATTTTTCTGCATTTTCTTTTCTCTTCTCTTCTTTTTTTTTCTCCCGGCCGAACCGGCCGGCTGGGCCTTTCCTATTTGGCCCAAGAATTCAAGCGGCTAGGGTTTCCCATAGCCTACCCCCAGCCGTCGCCACTTTATTTCTTTTCCTCCCGGTGCTTTTTCTTCATTCCACGACGCTCTGCGTCGTCTTCTTGCGCGACGGGGCAGCAAAGTGCGGCGGCAGGGGCTACGGTGGCGGCGAGGCGCTGGCCGCCAGCGGGCGGCGCTTCGCGAGGCGGGCGCTTCAGCGCGCGCGGCGGAGCAGGCCGAGGCGACAGGGTTGCGGGCGCGCGCCAGCCTCGAGCCGGACCGGCGGTGCCGTGCAGTTGTCGCGGCGCGGCGGGCGCGGCTTCATGCCGGAGCCGAGGCCGAGGCGCCGGCGGTGCTCGCGGGCCGGCGCGCGCGTCTGCGTCCGAGGCGAGCCGCGGGCGGTCGGGCGCAGCGCGACGGCGGCGGACGGGCGCGGCCGCGGGCCGCTGGCGACGGCCGCGAGTAGGGCCGAGGACGACGCGCGCAGCCGGAGCGGGCGCGCGAGCCGGGGCAGGCGCGGCAGTCGGCGGGCGGCGTCGCTTCGAGTGCCGTGCTGCCGCCAGGCGCCGTGGCGGTGCCGCCGCCGCTCTTCTTCGGCCGTTTTCGAAGCGGTGAAACCGAGGTCGGCGGCGGCGCGCGAAGCGACCGAGGCCGACGGCGCGCGGTCGAGGCAAAGGTTTGGGCACGGCGGCGGCGGCCGGGCCGGTGCTTGCGGCGGCGGCGACGGCCGACCGGGCGCACACGGCGGTGGAGCGGCCGTGGCGACACGCGCGGCGGGCGCGAATCGAGGCGGCGGCGGCGGCCGCGAGGCAACGCACGGAGCCGTTCTTCGTGGCGCGACGGCGGCGTCGCGTGACGCGCGGTCGGGCCGCACGCGCGGCGATCAGCGCGGCCTTCGAGGCGAGGTCCATGCGGCGCGGCGATCGTGGTTTAAGCGCACGACGGTGGCAGCGCCGACGCACTGCGCGGCTTGGCGGCGCCGCCGAGGCGGCGATGCTTGGCCGTCGGCGATGCGCGCGTCGCTAAGACCGATGCGGCGCCGATTTTTTTTCTTATGCGAATAAAGAATCGATTCAGAAATCGTCTTGTACTATAGCTTCGAGCCATAAGACGAAAACAGAGAACAGAGGCGTAGGGTAGATGCATGCATAAAAACGACAGCGATTAGAAACAATCACCGATTCTCACCTCTTCTCACCTTTTCAATTCTGATCTCCGTAGAGTTTCGTGCTGATAACGTGTTAAGGAACCTCGCTATCGAATAGTCCAGGGTTCCCGAACAGATCTGAATTGGAGAATAGAAAGAGAGACACGTGTTTAGGGAGAGCAACATCGGAATTCTTTTATTGCTAATGATTGCTTGTACATAGGGGGACCCCCTCCTCTTTTTATAGCGCTCACCTAGAGTTTCGGTTAAGAGACCAACGTGAGCTTTCTATGGACCACGAGGGTTTCCCAACAAGAAGAAGGCAAACGCAAACGTACGGGTCCTACCAGCCCTTGCGGGCCCTCAGGAGTCCAACGGCAAAAAAAAAAAGCGACGGTGATCGAGAAAGAGAGAGAAGAAGAGAACCTTGTTGTTGTTCCTGTGCTTTCTCAGACCTGTTGTTTTCCTTTCCCTAGATCTCCTCCTATACACTCCCTGCAATGTCGTCGCATCGCGTGAGAGAGAGAGATTCTCGTGGCCGTACGTTGAGAACATGAGACGGAAATGTAGAGACTAGAGAGTGAGAGGGAATACCCGGCCCCGCATGTACGTGTGAGGCAGGCATGTGGCCGTACGTTTGCTGATGGGATCCGGCGGAGAGCGACGTGAAAACGGGATCGACCAGGATAGGACCGCGTGTCGACAGGGTTCAAAATTTCGGCGAAATTTCGGATTTCGGACCACCTGAAAAACTCAAATACCGGCCGAAAAAAAATTAAAATAATGTGAAATTGCTACAGTAAACCCAAAATTTCGGTTTTTCGGTCAAATTTCGCCGAAATTTTGTGTTTTTTGCCGGTTTCGAAAATTTTAGGGCTGGATTTGGTCCAATAACCCTCAGGAAAGTCATCTCCTGTGAACATTTGTTGAAAAAACTAATTTTTTAAACATTTTAAAATTTTGGCAGAAACACTGTCAGATTTTTATAAAATTGTAAAAGATTGATAATAATCTGAAAATTTTATGGTACTATCCTTAGTAGTTTAGGATCATACATAAAAAATGCAAAATAAGTTAAGTTCATTTGTTATCGTTAAAAAATTAAAAACAGAATGAACATAATTGGGACAGTTATATTGTATTTTATAAATTTTCTTGAGTGTGATTATGATCTAAATTTTTTTGAGAGATTAAAAATTGACTCAGTACCATTATATAATTTTTTCAAAAAATTTCAACTTTGTTTGTTTGATCAATCAAATCTATGTAAGCATTGAACTTCGTTTGTTATATTATATTTCAAAAATAAAGAAAAAAGAACATAAATAGTACTGTGCCTTGTAAGAATTTCATAAATTCACTAGAGTGTGATCATGAATCACAAATTTTATGGGATATTAAGAACTTCCTTATCACCATTATTTAAAATTTTCAAAAAAAATTATGGTTTACATAAATTTTCATTTTGTTCAAGTTTGCCGGTAAGCCTTTTAACATGGCAGTAATACTTTTCGAATTTTTAAAACTTCATATAGTTTGATCATCATCTGAAAATTTTATGAGAGTATTATAGATGCATCATAACCATGCACAAAAATTTTCAATAGTTTCTAACTTCATTTGTACTATTTTCCATTCGGATCAAACTTGTCGGTTAGTGTTCTATCAGGACAGCGCCACTCTCCGAATTTTTAAAAATTCCTCACATTTGACAATCAGCTGAAATTTTTATGAGAACATTATTTATGGATTATAACCATGCACAAGAAATTTCAACAGTTTACAACTTGATTTGTACCATTTTCCATTCCGATCAAACTTGTCGGTTAGTGTTTTATCAGGACAGTACCACTCTCCGAATTTTTAAAAATTCCTCAGATGTGATAATCAGCTGAAATTTTTGTGAGAACATCAGCATTGTGTCAGGAACCTCAAAAAAAATTTCAAATTTTTTCGATAACGTTTAGACTATTTTTCAGCCAGTGCAAAAAAACCCGAAAATTCGGGTTTTTTCGCCGAATTTCTATTTTTTTTTCCGGATCGGACCGAATTTGAATTTTTAAATTCAAATTTCGTCCGAAATAATTCTGAGATTTCGAAATTTCGCCGAAATTTCGTGATCCGGTCTGGAACGAAATTCATTCCGAAATCAAAATTTGAAACCTTCGTGGACTCATCCCTCCCTCGGCGGCAAAACCGTTGATTTCCCATCATTTCAGTGCACCAGCTCCGCTCGTGCCAAATTGTCGTTTGCACGTCTTCATCTAGGTACAGAGGAGTGCAGGCTCGATGCGAGGGGTCTCTGGTTCGCACGGGGCAAAGGCGTGATCGATCCAATGCAGCGAAACAGGGAGGGTCCATTCATGTCTTTTCTTACAACGCTGGAATGGTGCTATATCTGAGACTGGACGTTCGATTCGAACATGTATAATGGTACCATCTCCGCTATTTTTTTGTTTTATGGTACACAATTTTTGTGTTGACTTAAAAGAGAGAACACATTGTATAACTTGTTGGCTATAACAAACATATTTTTATGTAAAAATTGTAAAGAACTAATATGGGGAATATTAGGGATTTGCCTAGACTAAGTTAGCGTCGTGCCTCCGATGACGCGCCCAGCCTACACCATACCATCAGCTCGAACTTCATTTGTATTAAAATTAATTTGTTTGTTGGGAGATTTCTTTTAGTTATGGATTCTTTAGGGACATGAAATTTATTTGTTGAGGAGGTCTTCATTTTATTAGAAATTTTATTAGGAATTCTCATCAACTAGCTCACGGGCCCTCCAAAGTCCAAAGCCAAGTAAAACCCAAGCGATGCATTGCCAGATATGCAACACATGCAGCACGGCGTCATCCATGAGTAAATCATGCGTGCGTGGTGGGGGCGCGCGCGGCACAGCCGGTACCGAAGCGGGCGTGATGCACACAGACGCTGTTCACGCGCACAGCCAATCGTCACGGAGTAACGCATGCAGCGTTTCTTTCTTCCCAACACGGAGCAGATATCTGACGACGACGAGTACGTGATGCCAAAGAAACAAGAGAGAGATAGGTTTTCCGAACGAACGAAACGTACTTACTTCCCGTGAGACTGTGAGAAGAAGGCAAACGCAAACGGGTCCTACCAGCCCTTGCGGCACCTCAAGAGTAAGGGTGGGCATTCGGTTTTTTCGGTTTGATCGGTTCGGTTTTTTCGGTTTTAAAATAATTCAGTTTTTGGAAACTAGCAATCGAATTTCTCAGACCAAAATAAAAAACCGAACCAAATTAACCGAAATATTTCGGTTCGGTTAATTCGGTTTTTCGATTAACCGAAATATGAATAAACACTAGGTAGATTAGATTTAGTCCTTCTCATATCGCAACATAGAGTAGGGTTAAACCTACACAATATTCATAGATTATTACAATATAAGTATAATAGAACATGTGAATATATCAAACATATACATAAATGTATTAGAATATGTGAATTGTTTAGTAATTTTAGGAAGAATATTATAAAAGTGGTATTGTATGTGGGCTATTCGGTTATTCAGTTATTTCGGTTTTTGGAAGTCAAAACCGAACTGAACACCGAAAACCGAATTATTTCAAAACAAAATCGAACCGAAACCGAATAAACCAAATAATCGGTTAATTCGGTTCGTAATTCGCTTCGTTTAAAAATGCCCACCCTACTCAAGAGTCCAACGGCAAAAAGCGACGCGAGAAAGAGAGAGAATAAGAGACCTTGGCAACGCTACAAAAACTCCGTTCTTGTTAGCTTATTACTACCGGTTTGATTAGAATCGGCAGTGATAATACTATCACCGCTTCGGTTCATAAGCTAGACCGCACAAATGCTCAATCAAGAAGAACCGACAATGATAGTAATTCATCACCGCCGGTTCTAAAAACCGCAACGATACTATTACTACTAATTTTTCTTAAGAACCGCAGTGATAATGGAGGAAGTATCACCGCGGCTCAGAAACAAATCATAACTTTTTCATACTGAGTCGGATAGAGACAAAATTTATATGATAATTGTAGCTCTTAATGAGATCTACAACTTTGTAGTTGACAACTTTTTATTTGAAGTCAATTAGATGTCCAAATAATCGTTGAAACTTTTGGATACAAAGGGATTAAAGAAAAATATATCTCATAATAGTTAAGAAGTGTATGGTAGGTGAGATGGTAAGAAAGCTTCATGCGGAGCAGCAGGTCTTGTGTTTGATACCTAGCAACCGCAGTAAATACAGGGTAGTCTAGGTGCAAATAATTTTTTTGGATTTATGACTATCACTGTCGGTTCGATATCGCTGCCGGTTCTGATCAGACTATTATTGTCGACCAATCACCGCCGGTTTCAATATCCGACAGTAATACTAATTTAAAACCGACAGTGATACGATGTTCTATGGTAACGTGTTGTTCCCGTGCTTCCTAAGACGTGTTGTTTTCCTTTCCCTCTCCTCCTACACTCCCTGCAATGTCGTCGCATCGCATGAGAGAGAGATTCTCGTGGCCGAACGTTGAGAAGATGAGACGGAAATGTAGACTAGAGAATGAGAGGGAATACCCGGCCCCGCATGTACGTGTGAGGCAGGCATGTGGCCGTACGTTTGCTGATGGGATCCGGCGGAGAGCGACGTAAAAACGGGATCGACCAGGACGGCGTGTGGACTCGGCCCTCCCTCGGCGGCAAAACCGTTGATTTCCCGTCATTTCAGTGCACCAGCTCCGTTCGTGCCAAATTGTCGTTTGCACGTCTTCATCTAGGTACAGAGGAGTGCAGGCGCGATGCGAGGGGTCTCTGGTTCGCACGGGGCAAAGGCGTGATCGATCCAATGCAGCGAAACAGGGAGGGTCCATTCATGTCTTTTCTTACAACG
Source organism: Otatea glauca (assembly GCA_036346275.1). Lineage (NCBI taxonomy): Eukaryota > Viridiplantae > Streptophyta > Magnoliopsida > Poales > Poaceae > Otatea > Otatea glauca. Next base: position 17,120 of record JAYEVK010000442.1, on the reverse strand, counting down.
CTGGAATGGTGCTATATCTGAGACTGACGTTCGATTCGAACATGTATAATGGTACCATCTCCGCTATTTTTTTGTTTTATGGTACACAATTTTTGTGTTGACTTAAAAGAGAGAACACATTGTATAACTTGTTGGCTATAACAAACATATTTTTATGTAAAAATTGTAAAGAACTAATATGGGGAATATTAGGATTTGCTATTGCCGTGTCGAACGCTTCACTCTACTCCCACGCAAGTTTCAAAATCTCACGATATTTCGAAATTTCGCCGGCCGACACTCCAAATCTCAGTAAAATAAAAAAATTAAAAAATAGGGTTACTACAGTAATTTCATTAAATTTCAATCGGCCTTGCTGAGACTTATGTTATTTTGGACCGGTTTGTATGGTTTTTGGACTAGATTTCGCACTATATTTTGTGTGGAGAATTGTAATGCCTTTTACGAGGAAAACTTGTGAAAATTTTGCAAAAAAAGTACATATAAAAATTATGTAACCCTAAGTTGGATTTCGGCCTTAAATGATGTATTTCGGCCTAAATCCTAAACCTTAACTTGGATTTCGGCCTTAAATTGTATTTCGGTTTAATCCCTAAACTCTAACTTAGATTTCGGCCTTAAATAATGTATTTCACCCTAAACTCTAAATCTTAATTTAGATTTCGGCCTTACATGATGAATTTTAGCCTTAAATTTTATTTCGACCTAAACTCTAAACCCTAACTTGGAAATTTTGTGTGCAAATACTTAATATTTTGCATTCAAATAGATAGAAAATGTAGATAATTTATTGCATGATTTTTTTCATAGTTTTTCCCTATTTTTTTAGGCTTGGGAGACCATTTCACAGGGGTTGATAATCACCGAAATATTTCGGCCGAAATTTACCTTTCCCTAGTTTCAAATTTACCAGATTTCAAATTTGTTTTTTAAATTTCATCCGAATTTGACCGAAATTCAAAAAGCTTGTCGAAATTTCATATTTCGAACAACTCCGAGATGTGGTCCAAAAACAAAATTTGAAACCATGCTCCTACATGACCTTATCCATCCTGGTCACTCATTTTGACCTAACAAAATGTAATTTTTTTTGTAGTTGGGTGGTTTGTTGCACAACAAATTTTTTTGTTGCAAAAGGGGTAATTATTTTGTTGCACACTTTTGTTTTCTCATATCTACTAGTAGCAAAATGTAATTTTCTTGCAGTTAGTTGAGTTGTTGCACAACAATATTCTTTTTTGTTGAAATAGGGTCATTATTTTGTTGCAATTGGTTGTTTGTGATGTTGTAAAGGTATTTTCAATTGTTGCATATGCATCTTCAAACTATTGCAAGGACCAAACATTTTTTAGAGGCAGATGACAAAGCAGAATGTACAAAATGACGAGAGGAAATATATATATAAATATTAGGATATGCAGCATGACATTGAAATAATAGGGTGGCATATAGCATGGCATAGAAAATGACATAGGTTGACATAGAAAATGATGAAACAGACATGGAGCGACGACATGGACGAACCATGTACGGAAACTACTGCTAAGGTACATGTGCGCATTTTAGAAATGAAAAAAGTCGTACTTATTATCGTAGACCCTATATTGTCGTTTTGTACATCCTGCTTCATCATTTTCCTACGCTTGAGCCATATAGTCCCTACCTTCGTTATGTTTGTACCAACAAGAATCATCACTATCCCGAATTATCATCGTATTATCCGCGACATATTTATGCCATATTCTAACAAGTTCCTACGATATTGTCTTTGTGCATCTTCATGTTTATCACTTGTACATCAATTTGATTATAATTCCACAAATTTTAAGTACAACAGTCAACAAATAAATGTAACAACTATCCATTAAAATTCCACAATTTTACAGGAGATTATTGAACTAAAAATTTGAAAACTGTCGATTCAATTACCCCAATTTTGCGTACATCAGTTAACAAAAAATTCAAAGAATATCGATTCAAACTCCGCAATTTTGCTGTACATCATTGAACCAAAAATTTCAAAACTGTCGATTGAACTCCACAATCTTGCAGTACATCATTGAACAAAAAACTCTCAATTAAAATTCTACCTTTTCACGCTTTTTTTTTCTAAAATATAAAAATCCAAAAACACCGCAGGCCTTGCAACGCACCTGCACCACTACAAGGGCATGCAATACCGATGGCGCTGCATTGATGTCCCACCCTGCATTGCCGCGACTTTGCGCCCTAGGCCGCTACAATCGGTTTTTGCGCACTCTCCTGTGGCATGGGGCTATTCTTGCCAATACACGATGAGGAGAGCTAAAAATAAAAATATCAAAACAAAGCAGCGAAATACATCAACGCTTCCTGAAAATCAGTGGAAAAAATAAAAAAACTGGGAAATAACAAACTGCCACCTCTGGATCATAAAGAACCGTCCGCTGGAAAATTAAAAACCGAAAAATATCATTATCAACGCAATCCGTCCGCTGAAAATAGAAAAATCGCCAGCGCAGGAAAGAAAAAAACAACTCTCCAGCGGACTGGGATCACCGAAAATAAATGAAAAAAATATTAAACGGAATCCAACGGTTGGATTTGCCTACAGGGGCCAATTCCACAATTTCGTCGCGACAACGGCCATTTTCACCAACGGTAAAAAAATTCGCATGTGTGCGTCTCTACTGAGGTGACAACAAAATTACACGGAATTCTTTCATGGGATCATGAGGAATTTTTTACTATTATAGCTCTGTGGATGTTATTTTTTTTCGTAAATAGCCGTTGTTATGATAAAATCACAGAAGTAACCTCGATACAGTAAAAAGCAGCGGACGTGGACAGCTGGATTTTTTTAATCATTTTCAGCGCTTCTAGTCAGCTGGAATTTTTTTTCCAGCGTTTCTGGTCCCCTGAATTTTTTTTTATTTTTCGGTCTGCACTCTTTTTTATTTTCCAGCGGCTGTCGTTGGCAAAAAATTTTCGAAAACTTTCAACGGTCTGAATCCACTACTGGATTCTATGGATTTTCAGCTATTGAGGAGCGCTGAAATGGCCGGTCATTTTGTAGCGCCATATACATACTGCTGCCATGTTGGAATTTTTCACTGCATGCATGCTGTTTACGGTTATTAATCACCTCATCATTGCCGGGGTGCAGTACGTATGGAGAGAAATTTTTTTAAATAATACTATTTTTATTCTATTTTACAAAAATAATATGCCGATTTTTTTTTTACAAAACTACCCACTTGTCGTCATTTCAAAAGGCGACAGAGAGTCTGTCGCCATTTGAAATTGCGACAGACAGTCTGTCGCCGTTTTAAATAGGGACAGGCTCTCTGTCGCCATTTGAAATGGCGACAAAGAGCAACCGCCATCTCGCCGCCAAATTAAATAGCGATACCGTCTGCCGCCAGCTCAAATGGCGACAGCATACGCTATATAAACCGCTGCCCTCGCCCCCACTCGAGCCAAAGACGCGCACGTAAAAAAAAGCAGAGAAGAAGAGAGGAGAAGGAGAAGGAGAAGGAGGAGGAGGAGGAGGAGAAAGGGAGAGAAAGAGAAGGAGATCTGCATTTCGTCAGGTACTAATTTTTTTTAACTATTTAAATGTTAAATATGTAATATAGTAATCAGATTAAATAGAGTAATAATAGTTATTTAGCTAGATGACTTAGTTAGGAATGAGTACCTGATGCAAGTTGTTTAGCTAATTGATTTAGTTAGGAATTTATAATTATTTCGGTAAGAATAGATGTTTAGTTAGATGAATTAGTCAGGAATTTATAGTTATGTCGGTACGGACAGATGTTTAGTTATGCGACTTAGTTAGTAATTAATTTTCGATGTAGGGATAACCTAGAGGTAGGGATGAAAATTTTGATTGTAATAATATTTTTTTGATTAGAGATTCTGGATAAATTTTCGACGAACTGGGAAATGTAGAATCCAAATTCGGTTATTTGTATACCGAGAATTCGAGATGTCATGTAGAGTTGGTCGCTAAAATTGTCAGACCAAAAATAACTCAATCTGAGAGGTTCCCGACACATTAGTTTAGTTATGTTCTCATAGAAATTTGAAATGATTACGAGAATCAAGAATTTGTAAGAATTGAAATATTGCAATCAGATCGATTAAACGCTCGCCGCAAGTATGGACCAAAAGGTAATGAATTAAACTACGTTCTTAGAATTCAAATTTGTGATCATTATTAGTCGTACAATGTAGCGTTAAATTGTGCAAATGTTAAGAATTCATGAATTTGCATGATGTATGGATGATAGAGTGCAATTTAAAATATATTATGGAGAAGGAGTTCCGCACATGGGTGTTGAAGGGGTAGATCTAAGTCATTTCGCAAGTGTAGAGGCTAGCCTGTCACGCGCAGGGGAGCGTTCATGGGCTACGGTTATGAGATGGTTGTACCACATGTTCTCTTTGGACCGTGAATTGCATGATCTGAAGTTACACGGAGTAGTTTGCCGGAGAATAGATTGCACGTATTGGGAGTTAATGGAAATGAGAGGGCCGAAATCTTGGAGTTCGTACATAAGAATTGCAATTGAGAAAGGATGGCCATTAGTGTTATTGGCACAAGCATTTGAGAAAGTCAATACCGGGCATGCGACGCAGCAAGAGGTTGTTGATGAAGAACCAAAGGAAGTTGGGGAGAGCAGTAGAAGTAGAGAAGGCTTAGTAGAGTAGGATGTAGGTTCGGGTCAGTACGAAGTGCAAGGTGAGAGAGCTGATGTTGCAACGGGAGAGGTTGAAGAAGCAATGGGCATGGCAGACGAGGGCGAAAACATTGAGTCAGTGGTCGAAGCGATGGACACAGAGAATGAGGACTATGAGGCTTTAAATAATGATGAAGCCGCTGAAGATCTATTCCCTGCAGAGTGGGATGAGTATCCGTTCGATAGGCTGGTGGTGAACGATGAAGAACAGTTCCCTTCGCAGTATGATCAGAATGAGGTGAGATAAGGTGCAATTTACAAGAATAAGAGTGAGGTTCAAGAAGCGAATAGCATGGTCGTTGTCGCTGCGCAGAACCTTCAAGGTTGTAAAGTCCGATCGGGGGTGTATGATGTAAGATGCCGACGGAGGGTTGCCCGTGGCGCGCCATGCGTACCACCTAAATGGGACACCATTTGAAGTGTTCTATAGTCGCTCCACATACATGTGTACTAACGAGTCGCAATGCAATACATCGAACATATCATCGCTTTATTGCCAATGCAATGTACGAAGAGATTGTAGGCAACCTAGATTTAGAGCCACGGGCCATCGTGACTCGCAATACAACAGAGGTTCCAAGATACAATAAGCTACGCGAAGGCATGGAGAGCAAAGCGAAGGCATTGAAAACACGGTTCGCACGCATTTAAGACTCCTATCGTAACTTGCCGCCTTTGCTTCAGTGATAAAGGATGTAATCCTCGAACTTATGTGGACATTTGTGAGCATCCTTCGTAGCGCTCGGGAAGATGGTTTTGAAGCGGCATTCTTCGCTTTAGGTCCATGCATCAATGCGTTTAGGCATTGTCGCCTTTATTATGTGGATGGGACATTTTGATCGGTAAATACAAAGGGCGATATTGACCGCCATAGGAGTGGATGGCAATAATCAAGTTCTCCCGTAGCGCTCGCATTCGTGGAGGGTGAAAACACAGATAGCTGGCATTGGTTCCTACGGAATGTCAAAGTCGGTGTCGTTCATTAGCGGCCTGGAGTGTGTATCATACACGATCGGCATTCCGGGCTTTTGAGGGCAATTATTCGCAGCAAAGAAGGTGTGGATGAGACTCATCCATGGCCCGACGGCGAGTAGGTGGTGCAAGCGTCATATGGGTGCCAACTTCTACAAGCAGTTCAGGAACAAGGAGCTAACAAAGCTTTTCAAGAGTTCGAGAGGTTCCAGATCGGACGACCACTGATAGACCTGTCGGCCTATCGCTCAGACTTCTACAGGGTTCCCGGGGACGAGGTTGATCGTCCGACGATAGGGACATTGTGGTGTCGCCGACCGGTCAAGATACTCTATCGTAGTCAGATGTTGTTTTTTTAATTCTCCACGTCTTGTACTAACGCTCATCGCCGTGTTTTTTGCACCGCGTTCACCCCGATTCTGACGCACGCCAGACCCTCAAGACGTAGAGATATTGGACCACCACGGACGACGCGCCATATGGCGCCCTATGCTCCTCGAGCTTGTTCAGCATCGCGCGCCGCTTATTCGTCATTGCGCAGTTGCATCGCGACACGGCGCATCGTTGACACGACACTTGGTATTCGACGTGTTCGTCCGAGCCGTCGCCGCCCACCACGCCTTGAGGCGCTTTGGTCTAAGGCAGCGCTCCCGACCCACAGCGCCGCTGCTCCAAAGCCGCACTCGCTCAGATTTCTATATTTTTTCCCTTCTGTTAGTACTTACGATCTCGGTGGCTTGCGAATTAATGTTGTGCTTTCTTGTTTTGCAGGTACACACACAAAGGCATCGTCGGCACGCAGAAAATTCGGGTTTTTTCGCCGAATTTCTATTTTTTTTTCCGGATCGGACCGAATTTGAATTTTTAAATTCAAATTTCGTCCGAAATAATTCTGAGATTTCGAATTTCACTAAATTTCGTGATCCGTCCGAACGAAATTCATTCCGAAATCAAAATTTGAAACCTTTGTGGACTCATCCCTCCCTCGGCGGCAAAACCGTTGATTTCCCATCATTTCAGTGCACCAGCTCCGCTCGTGCCAAATTGTCGTTTGCACGTCTTCATCTAGGTACAGAGGAGTGCAGGCTCGATGCGAGGGGTCTCTGGTTCGCACGGGGCAAAGGCGTGATCGACCCAATGCAGCGAAACAGGGAGGGTCCATTCATGTCTTTTCTTACAACGCTGGAATGGTGCTATATCTGAGACTGGACGTTCTATTCGAACATGTATAATGGTACCATCTCCGCTATTTTTTTGTTTTATGGTACACAATTTTTGTGTTGACTTAAAAGAGAGAACACATTGTATAACTTGTTGGCTATAACAAACATATTTTTATGTAAAAATCGTAAAGAACTAGTATGGTGAACATTAGGGATTTGCTATTGCCGTGTCGGAGTCGGACGCTTCACTCTACTCCCTATAGGGTTCAAAATCTTGTCGAGATTTTGGAAATTTCGGATGGGTCGAGATTCCAAATATCGGAAAAATAAAAAAGAAATTAAAAATTATGGTTGCTACAGTAATTTCAGTAAATTTCGGTCAGCCTTGCTAAGATTTATGTTTTTTTGGACCGGTTTGTATGGTTTTTGGACTAGATTTCGCACTGTTTTTTGTGTGGAGAATTGTAATGCCTTTTACGAGGAATACATGTGAAAAATTTGCAAAAAAAGTACATATAAAAATTATGTAACCCTAACTTGGATTTCGGCCTTAAATGACGTATTTTGGTCTAAACCCTAACTTGGATTTCGGCCTTAAATTGTATTTCAGCCTGAGCCCTAAACTCTAACTTGGATTTCGGCCTTAAATAATGTATTTCACCCTAAACTCTAAATCTTAACTTAGGTTTCGGCCTTACATGATGAATTTTAGCCTTAAATTTTATTTCGACCTAAACTCTAAACCCTAACTTGGGAATTTTACGTGCAAATACTTAATATTTTGCATTCAAATAGATAGAAAATGTAGATAATTTATTGCATGATTTTTTTCATAGTTTTTCCCAATTTTTCTAGGCTTGGGAGGCCATTTCACATGGGTTGATAATCACCGAAATATTTCGGCCAAAATTTACCTTTCCCTAGTTTCAAATTTACCAGATTTCAAATTTGTTTTTTGAATTTCGTCCGAATTTAACCGAAATTCCGAAAGCTCGTCAAAATTTCATATTTCGGCCACCTCCGAGATGTGGTCCGAAAACGAAATTTGAAACCATGCTCCCACATGACCTTATCCATCCTGGTCACTCATTCTGACCTAACAAAATGTAATTTTTTTTTGTAGTTGGGTGGTTTGTTGCACAACAATTTTTTTTGTTGCAAAAGGGGTAATTATTTTGTTGCACACTTTTGTTTTCTCATATCTACTAGTAGCAAAATGTAATTTTCTTGCAGTTAGTTGATTTGTTGCACAACAATATTCTTTTTGTTGAAATAGGGCGATTATTTTGTTGCAATTGGTTGTTTGTGGTGTTGTAAAGGTATTTTCAATTGTTGCATATGCATCTTCAAACTATTGCAAGGATGAAACATTTTTTAGAGGCAAATGACAAAGCAGGATGTACAAAACGACGAGAGGAAATGTATATATAAATATTAGGATATACAGCATGACATTGAAATAATAGGGTAGTATATAGCATGGTATAGGATATGACATAGGTTGACATAGAAAATGATGAAAGAGACATGGAGCGACGACATAGACGAACCATGTATGGAAACTACTGATAAGGTACATGTGCGCATTTTGGAAATGAAAAAAGTCGTACTTATTATGACCCTATATTGTCGTTTTGTACATCCTACTTCATCATTTTCCTATGTACGAGCCATGTAGTCCCTACCTTTGTTATGTTTGTACCAACAGTAATCATCACTATCCCGAATTATCACTGTATTATCTGGCGACATATTTATGCCATATTCTAACAAGTTCCTACGATATTGTCTTTTGTGCATCTTCTTGTTTATCACGTGTACATCAATTTGATTATAATTTCACAAATTTTAAGTACAACAGTCAACAAATAAATGCAACAACTATCCATTAAAATTCCACAATTTTACAGGAAATCATTGAACTAAAAAAAATTTGAAAACTGTCGATTCAAATACCCCAATTTTGCGGTACATCAGTTAACAAAACAATTCAAAGAATATCGATTCAAACTCCGTAATTTTGCTGTACATCACTGAACCAAAAAATTTCAAAAACTGTCGATTCGAACTCCACAATTTTGCAGTACATCATTGAACAAAAAAAGACTCTCAATTAAAATTCCACCTTTTCACGTTACTTTTTTTTTCTAAAATATAAAGAATCCAAAAAAAAAACACCGCAGGCCTTGCAACGCACCCAGACCACTACAAGGGCATGCAGCACCCAGCGGTCGTTGCAAGGGCATGCAACGCCTGGTGGCTGCTGCATTGACATCCCACCGCTGCATTGCCGCGACGTCGCGCTCCTAGGCCGCTACAATCGGTTTTTTGCGGCCCTCTCCCGTGGCATGGGGCCACTACTACAGAATTGTACATCAGAATCGGTTTTTTTTGTCATTACCGTCGGTTCAAGTGAAGATACGAAGTCTTTAGATAGTGATGAGGTGGAGTTATCACAGTCGGTTTTGGCCCGATTGTGATAAAGCCTCATTAGAATCGGTTCTTAGGTGAAACCGATTCTGATGAACACATTATCACAATCGGTTTTTTTAGAATAACTGATTCTGATAAATGGTCATCAAAATCGGTTCTTTCAAGGAAGTGATTGTGATGACCCCCTCATTAGAATCGGTTCTTTCGTGGAACCGATTCTGATAGTTATCATAATCGTTTCCTTGAAAGAACCGATTCTAATGATGGATCATCACAATCGCTTTCTTCCAAGAACCGATTGTAATGGTATGGTTATCACAATCGCTTCTGTCAAAGAACCGATTCTAATGATGTTATTATCACAATCGCTTTCTTAAAAGAACCGATTCTATTGATCGGTCATCAGAATCAGTTCCTCATAAGAACCGATTCTAATGATAGGGTCATCACAATTGCTTTCTTCAAAAAACCGATTCTGATGAGACGTCATGAGAATCATATATATAAGAACCGATTCCAATTATGTAGTTATCAGAATCGGTTCCACATAAGAACCGATTCTGATGATCCTCATGGGGGTGTGCCAATTTTGCATATTATCCAAAATAGCATATGGCATATTAACAATGTGCATATATCACATTCACAATATAGAACACAGAATGCACATATCACATTCACATAACACGAACACGTAAATTGCAATACATATAGCCCATTCGTTCACAATATACAAACACAAACATGCTTAACAATCAGTACACGTGCATATATATCACATTGACATATACAATTAATATTGTTTCCATATGGACTAGTAGGACGATTCAGGATCTCTAAACCTACGCATTGTGAACTCTAACGTACTCTCGAACGGGAGACGTAGGTTACGCATTGTGAACTCTAACGTAGATCATATTGCAGTAACAATAATAACATGTAGGTGATGAAAGCATGCATTGTGAAATTTGAACTCAGAAATGTTTGTAGAAGAATCACAAGCAAGTAGATGTAAAGTGAACATGACAACTGAAGCATTCTGGAACATATATCCATGTCAAGATCAAAGGAGCATGCTGATGAACTTACACTAGAAAGTCTGAACAAGCGGATCGTGGGTTTTCCTTTCCGGCTATACTAGATGAGCTTGGTACCTTTCTTTAAAGTAATAATGACCTTCAAAAGATAAAACACAAAACATAAGTATCATGATTAGTTGAGACATGTAGGAATTATTTTCACAATTTAACATACTACAATGAGAATAAAACTACGATTCTTAAGCTGAGCTGCATATCAAGTGTTCAAAATTTTAGTACGCTATTTTGGAATTCTCTGCTGATATCTAGCTGCATTGCTAAAGCTTTGGCCAGTAAATAACCCACAAATAGCAAGAACAGATATATGGGATTCCCCGTCAATGAACAAAATGGCAATCACATGTAATTGTTTTCAGTGTGTGTAAAGAACTGTTGTACATAGTGCAGCTAATGTGCCATGTACCTTAGAAGCACCATGATCTCATTAAAACCAAGAACAGTGATAGCAACAATTGCCCAAGGAGGAGGCACCTACCATTACCACGCTTTGTGAGCTTGTTTGAGAGCGATGAAAATTCAAGTCAAAGATAAGAAAATAAGACTGCTTTCACCCACTAGGAAAAGATTAGTGCATCATAAGTGAAACTTCCCAGGTTGAAGATTTTTCAGATGAAAACCAAAAGCTAAAGATTTCACTCCATCATGTGCAAATCGCTTATTCTCGATCTCACAAGTTTCGTCCAAGGAGCATTTAGGTTGGGATAACTCCGTGAGAGGACCCTACAGAGTGCAATATGACCTTCTATATGTGTGGACACCAAAAAGCTAAAATATGATGTTTGATTGCACTGTATTTGTTCAAAAGATGGCAATGATGGCCGGACCAAATATGGAAGATAATAACATAATGCAGTTCTTTCCGTCATGCATGTGGATATAAATTTTAGCCTTCGACTCTCGAAAGTTCATACCAGGTTGGTTTGATACGTTTTGTGAAATCTATTATGTGTAGAGCTAATTTAGTTATCTTGTTTGAACATGTGATAGTATAAATGCAAGTATACTAGAAATAATTATAACAGGGTTGCCAAGTACTAGTTTTAGATAATTGGAGGCATCTCATAGAAATTTGAGACTTTTCAAAGATTATGCTAGCTATTGCACAACCAAAAGCTTTACCAGACCGAGTAAATTGACCTAAAATGAAACAAGAAAATTGTGATCTCTGCAATTTTGCTTGTTCCTTTTGTGAAGCCATGACGCTAATTAGACTAAGTCTTGGATTATTGAGTGATGCTGACGATTTTATCAATTTAGAGCGGTCAACAGGACAAACTGTAAGGAGAATGTCCATTCATGTTGTGACGATCAAAAGTAGCAAAAGAACAAGATAACCAATGTGCGACTCCCTACTAACCACTAAGTGCTCCAAAATTGGAAGACGAGGAATGCAACTCTGTAAACATGGAGTACTTATAGAGGTAAACATCACAAGTTCCTCCCATCGATGCAAATTAAAGCCTCAACTAGGATGAACAAACTTGTAATTAAGCACCACATATGTTCTAAGAGTACAAAATAGTATTACAATTCACCCCGTTGACATATGGAAGGAAGGAAACTTTCCAAATTCTATCCAGAAATGCAGGACTCTCAAGAACCTAACCTAAGACGCTCGCACAAAATTTATCGAGATACCTCGATGACAACCTCAAACCAAAGCAGGACGCACAAGACATGGGAAAGCTATTACCGCCGGCCGTGGAGCTGCTCGTAATCGATCGACGCTTTGGTTTGGCCGCTAGCATCGCGAGGAGGAGGAAGCCGCAGCCAAAGCAGCAGCAGGACGATGCGAGTGGGGAGGCGGGCGAGGAGGGGCGCGGGAGGGGCGGGGTGGGGCGGAGGCGGTGGTGCGGGGTGGAGTGCGGTGCGCGGGTGGGTGGGGGTGGGCGGTGGGCGGCGGGGCGAGGCGGGCGGACGGGCGGAGGCGCCGCGACGGGCGGTGGGCGGCGGAGGTCGAGCGGCGAGGCGGGGCAGGAGCTAGGGTTAACTAAAGATAGCCTGTGCGCGCGAATCGATCGGGTGCTTGCGGGAATAAAATGGGACGAAGTATTAGTGTCGCTTTTTTTTTTCTTCAGAAAACCGCTACTGATATTAGTCATCAGTGTCACTTCACATAAAAAACCGACTCTGATGTTAGTTATTAGTATCGCTTCACATAAAAAAACCGACACTGATGGTATTCATCAGTATCGCTTTACCTAAAAAACCGACACTGATGGTAGTCATTAGTATCGCTTCACATAAAAAACCGACACTGATATAATTTATTAGTATCGGTTCACATCAAAAAACCGACACAGATATTTTAATATCCCTATCGCGTTTCTGAATAAAAATGACACTGATTCTCAATATCTGTATCGCTTTTTTTGTAAAAAAACCGACACTGATGTTAGTCATTAGTATCGCTTTACATAAAAAAACCGACATTGATGGTAGTCATTAGTATCGCTTCACATAAAAAAACCGACACTGATGTAAGTTATTAGTATCGGTTTACATCAAAAAACCGACACAGATATTTTCATATCCCTATCGCGTTTCTGAATAAAACCGACACTGATTCTCAATATATGTATCGCTTTTTTTTGTAAAAAAACCGACACTGATGCTTCAATATCCGTATCGCTTTTTTAAAGAAAACTGATTCTGATAGATCATTATCTCAATCGGTTCTCAGGAAAAACCGACACGGAAGTAGTTCATTGCACTGTTGTCTGTCCAGACAAACCATGAAGTCCAAATTTTCAGAATTAGGTAACAGAGTGAAAAACTTTTGCAAATATTGTTCGAATTATTTGAAATTTTTCAGAAATATACTTTGAGATACTACAAATCTTTTCCAAAAAGAATTTTGCAAAAAAGAGTTAGCATTGGAAAAAGATGCCAAAATTCACTTTCTAGGCATGAATTTTCATGAAATAGTTGAAAACTCAAAACTTTCTCAAATGAAGTCCAAGTTTTTGAAAATTTACAAAAAATGATTTCATATAGCTAAGACAGTTCTGCTGGGATCGGACACCGGCGCAAGGCCCCTCGACACGTGTCCGCTCCTCCTCTGCAGACTGGGACTGCCTTAAGCCCAGCAGACGCCTCCGATCTACCGCCCGGGCGCCGAAAGGATCGTTACTCACGGATCCGACCAAAGGTCTCAAGAGGCCACCGGGACACTCTTCCCGACCGCGGACTCTCCAGCTCTTCCTCGACCGCGACCTCTCCGAGCTCTTTCCCGACCGGCGGACTCTCCGAGCTCTTCCCGACCGGCGGGTCGGGCCTCGACTCGCAGCGGACGGGTCCCCGACCGACTAAGCTGGGCTCCGACCGCAGCGGTCGGGATCCCCGACCGATCAAGCCAAGGCAACCCCGCCAAGGGCCGCGGTCGAAGCCTCCACCACCAACAGCCCACGCACTCCTACGGATGGGTCAATCGGCGGACTATACGAGAGCAGTGGCCCTTCCCAAGATGGTTTAATGGTCCGAAGTCATGCTTCCACCCCATCGACCGGGTCACGACAAGACGAAGACACGCCTTCCCGAGGCAACACCCACGCTGCGCGCAAAGAACGCTAACACTGTAGGTTCGCAAAGGGCGTACGCCGCTTCCGGAAATACCTAACCGCCTCGCCAACTCGACTACCGACCAAAGATGAGCAAGACGGCGTGATCACCACAGAACAAAGGACCAAAGCTCCTAGTGTAGGTCACCTCGCCCTCTCCTAACTCTCAATGTAACCTCGCCCTTCCTTCCGTATAAAGGAGGCGTGAACCCCCGAGGAGGGGGATCGAACCCATCTCGCTAAGCCATTAGCACTCGCTTGTAAACTTGGTGCGGCCATCCAGATCAAGGGAATACAACACCACCATACGAATCGGAGTAGGGTTCGCCCAACCAAGATAAACCTCGTGTCCTCGTTTGGTTGCACAGTTCTCGCTTAGTGCGCTCGCTAAGGGTGCCACCCGACGAACGGCTTTGGGCCTTGCCTCCGCACGATCCTTCCCCTCTTCCTTTGCGGCCGACGGTCCCGATCGCCGACAACCGGCGCCACCGTGGGCCCAAGTTTCTTCGCCCAAAGTTCGCCATCTTGGCCACTCAACACCTCCAGCCCACTACCAAAGATGTCATGAACGGCGAGCTTGGGCTCTGACGCTGTCCCGAGTGCCAAGGCTCCACATCCATGCTCGCTTATCTTGCCGCCTCGCTCAACGCCATGCCTTCGCGCCGACGGACGTGAGGCAACCCTCGGGCGACGACGGTGGCTCTGAAACCCCTCGAGGCGATCGGCTCGCCCAGTCGCCATCGACCAAGCCATCGCCGCTTATTCGACGAGAGGGGCGGTACGACCCGCCTCCCGCTCGCCGGTTCGCCCTCCCGTCCCGCACGAACCCGCCTAAGAACGCTCGCAGCCATCGCCGGGTCATGGCTGACCGCCAGCCGCTCGCCTCTTCCAACGGTCCCCGCCGAAGAGCTCAACAAGGCGACCGACGCCGCCACACCCGGCGGCAAGCAAGCTCTCGGGCCTGTTCGCCCGTGACGGCCAGCGCCTCGTCATATGATCACCGCCGCACGCAGCAGATCTCGCTCGGCTCGCACCCCAACGCCATTCACCGCCTCCCGACAGAAGGGGCGCGCTGTGGCTCGCCTGCCTCCGGGCGGGCGTAATAACGATGTCTCTCGACGGGTATTTCCAAGTCCTCTCCTGACGCCCAACTCGGCGATGAAGATCCAGAATCGCTATGACGCCACCATTAACGGCGCCCCGCCGACCATCACGGTCGACGCGGGGCGCGCCACCGGCCGAAGTTCTCCCCGCTAGTTAGTGACGACTCCGACGCTTAGCAGCGGCGCAGCGACCTTTCGCCCACTACCGCCGGGCGACTCGCGGCGATCTCCGTCGGGTACATCGCCGCCCGGTTTAGGCCGACGATGATGGAGCGGTTCGACAGACCAAGAATCCCGCGAATTCTCTCCATCTACTCCACCGCCATCCCGGCGCCGGAGGACGAGGTCGAATGGCCAACTACCTCCCACCGCTCGACGGGCGCCGCCGCGACCGACTCTTCAACCAGCGCCCGCGACCTTCCGATCGTGGCGCCACCGAGGAGCGCCTCCACTCCAACTTCCAGAGTTGCTACGAACGGCCCTGGCGGAGAGGGACTCGGACCGTGTTATCCAGTGAAAGGGGAACATTCGGGACTTCGTGGCGCGGTTCACCCGCCAAACTCGATCCTCAATGTTTCCGACGAAACCGCTATCAAGGCTTTTAAGTTTACGCCCCGAGACAGACGCCTTACTGAGGACCTCGAGATTGACACAAGGCTCACCGCCGACAAACTATTCCGCATGATCGAGCGGTACGCGGACGCGGATGATGCGTTCACCGCTGGAAGCATGACTACGACGGGCAGTTTCGCCTCGCCGGGCGAACGAGGCCATCCGGGCGCTAAGGAAGGAGACCCGCCCGCGCCGACAAAAGGCGAGGAAAGACCATGGTGTCGAGGGCGCCAGCCCGCTTAGTCGCCACGGTCTCGATAAGCGTGAAGGGGCGGAGCGCCACACTCGACACGGGGCCCCGCCTCAGCAGTAACTGTCTCGCGATCGCAACAGCGCCGCCGCCGCCCTAACAGGCAAGGTCGGGGACCCTCCACGCGAATATCCGAAGCTGGGGCAACGAGGAACACCCGGCCGACGCCAACAAGTTTTGCCTGCTCCACAAGATACACGGCCATGACCTACGGGGTCGCAGAACATGGCTATTCGCCGGACGCCTTTTATAGGGGGCCGGGAAATGCCCACGCTACAAAAAGGCGATGAACGGCCAGAGGAATCGACGCCGCCGTGCTCTGCCGACCCGACTGAATTCCAATAGGGCGACCGCCGTGGACATGATCTTCGTGGTTCCTCCGCGATACCGATCCGGCGCGAGCTGAAGGACGCCGCCGCTGCCTATCAAGCCACCGCCGGAAGCCCACGACTAACCTCGCAGATGGGGCGCCGCTCCCATCACCTTTCCCGGACGACGCCCCGGGATGTCCCGAGACTTCAAATCTGCTCGTCATCGCCCGACCATAAGCAACGCCGCCGCTGGCGGGTCATGGTCGACGGGTAATTCTCAACCTCGCTTCCTAGTTAGCCGCTTTGACCGGATGCAAATACCTTGGCCGAAAATCAAGAACATAGCGATCCTTCTTCGCATCGCGTCGGGAGCTCGACCACCCCGGGCAGTGGTCCTCCCGTCACCTTCGGCGACCAGAATTTTCGCACCGAGTCGATCACCTTTGAAATCGTGGACGGCGATCTCCCCTAACGCCATCCTCCGCGCCTACCGTCAAGTTCATGGTCTGCGAATCACTACGGCACCGGTATATGAAGCTCCCGTGGCCCGGTGGCGCCATAACGGTCCGCGGCGACCTTAAGGCAACGCGACGGCTACGCGAGGAAAGGCCCCGACGGACGCCAAAGATACCGCCCCACCGGGCCCCGAAATCACCCCAAGGACGCCTGCCGAAGATGGCTATCCAACCAAACGGCCCGACCAAGGCCGCAGCTTGGAGGAGGGGCACGGGCAAATGCGTCAGATTTCCGCCCACCGATCCCAAATAGGAAGACGAGCCTCGCCACCTTCCTCCGAGATAACAAAACCATTTTCGCATGGGAACCGCGGACATGCCCGGTCCCACGGAGGTGATCGAGCACAAATCGCAAACAAAGCTCGCCGCACTCGCGG